>NDGN011556376.1:3090-13316 GCA_002564285.1 Tympanoctomys barrerae | reverse complement strand
CCCCCTGGTGGGCTGAGCTGGCCACACACACACACACACACACACACGCATAAATAAATAAAATTAAAAAAATTTTTTTTTGCTTCCTATTCCATGACCTTATGTTCTGTTGGACTAGAAGTCCTAATCCTGGGGGAGGGGAGGGCTTGGGGAGGCTTGTAAGAGGAAGCATAACAATGATACAATCAAACTTAAAGTTAAGATTGGCCCAGGTCACTTTTGTTTCCTTATGCCTCTGAGGAAACAAGCTGAAAAGGGAATCACAGAACAAGCTGAAAAGGGAATCACAGTGTTGTTGGGGTGGTTGACCCAGACTATAAGGGAAAATTAGATTATTAATCCACAGTGGATATATATATATATATATATATATATATATTTTTTTTTTTTTTTTCCAGGAGATCCCTTGGGGCACCTTTTAGTGTTACCTTGCCTTGTTACTAAAGTTAACGAAAATCTACAGCAACCTAATATAGTCACAATGACAAATGGTCCAGAGCCTTCGAAAATAAAAGTATGGGTCACTCTACCAGGAGAGGAACCAAGATCTGCTGAGGTACTTGGGGAAGGCCAAGGGAATACAAAATGTTTAGTGGAAAACGGTAGTTCTAAATACCAGCTACTACCCTGTGATTACCTACAAAAAAGAATCATAATTATGCTATTTCACTTCTATGTGATTATTATAATATAATATTAACTAGTTCTTAAAGATTATCAAGCATGTATCAATGTTGAATTATAAGGATCAAGCAAAAAACACCTGCTATTTTTGGTAAGGGAATTAGTGTGTTTTCATTTGTATGCCATATAGTTATAACATGTTAGGTGACATTATATGCATATCTCTGTATCTGGAGACTGGTTTCAAGAAATATGTCTAGTTGCCAAGTCTTGTCAGGAGGAAGGTAGTGGTTGATACACCTTAATTCCACATCCTGGAGTGTGGGGCCCTGCCTTTCAGTGAGGAGGGCTCCCCCTAGAGTGACTCAGCACTTAGAGGATATATAAAGGGGGTTGAGGAAGGATGGTTGGTTTCACTTCCTCAGAGGAACTGCAGTCTTCACAGTCAGTCTAGGTGTTGTCTCCTAGCTTCCGTCACAGACTCTTTGGCCTCTGCCTTGGATCCTTCACTCTCCCTCACAGATTCATCAGCCTTCTATCCCTTCCATTGCAAACCTGTAGGCCAACTGACACAGACTTCCACAAAACACTGCAGTGAGCTCCAGACCTTGAACTGAATCCTTCAGTCTCGGGTGTGCAGACACCCTCTGCATGCTTCCTTATCCAACTCTGCAGCTGTCTTAAGCCAATATTGTAATTCTCATACATTTGTATATCTTGTGTTGTATCTGTTCCTTGGATTATATGCTTTCCTCTAGCAAAACCCTGATACACAGTATAACAAAAATTAAGATCTGGGCTCAAATAAGCATTCTGAGGCTCCACATCCCAATATGTGTGATTTGGGACTTGGGCATGGAGCCATCAAATACACATCTTAGTAAAAATCTTGTGTACGTTAAATGTAGGCTATCTCTTAATCACTTTTAGGAAAGGCTATTTCTAGACTTATCCAGGATGGAAAGGAAAAGAACCTTTATAAAGATTGTGTTCTGAGAGAGTCTGACTTAATCTTGTTAACAGGGGTCACAGAGCAGGTCCCCAGGTGGGGTCCAGTACATGATGGGCTCTGTAAAGCATGGGTACCTGAACTCCACCTCAGAGCTCCTGCATCAGAATTTCTGGAGTGGGTAGTGGAAATATGTATATCATTCCTGATGGCTTCACAATTAGAAAATATGGGAACATTTGAAATGCATTGCCACAGATAATGAAGAAAACACTGAAGAATGACTTTTTATGAAGGTTAATGGATATTAATACATGCTTGGCCAATGAGGTCTAGCACTGAGCACATAATAATTTATTTCTATGTAAACCACTATTCACAACCACCATATCAAACACCTAGAAGGCTTTATCTCATAAATACATTTAGGAACAATAAAAACACCGAGGATTTACCAGCTAAAACAATATTTCACCCTGTTGGTAATCTCAATCTAATCACTGGAGAATTGCCGAGAAGGCATGGTGAGATAATTCCTGTGGAGCTTAAGTCTAGGAAACACACTTGCCAAGTTACTCTGATGATGAAAGTTTGAAGTGACATTCCATCCCCACAGTCTCTGAAAATTAATTTCCTTCCATCCTGTATTGACCTGTGAGAATATCCAATAGAACAGACATCATCAGCATGAGAAAGTTGTATGTTCAAAAGGAAAACATAACCCCCTTTATTTATTTGTATATCAAGGAAAAAGATTGTTATAACAGACAGTTCTTGTTCTAGTTTTCAAATAAATTGAAAGGGAATACAATTGTGTTTCAACATTCTGTTGTTTACCAAGCCTATTAAAAACTCAGATGAAATTCAGAACTTTTATTCCAGTCTTTTTGTTAAGATTATTTTGTTTTCCATCAAAACCATAACTGTGTTGCAAAATCCATCTGCTTTCCCTGATCTTAAATATAGCTTCATTAATCCAAGCTGATAGCTGGATGTGAGGACAAAGCTGATGTCGTTTATGAACAAGCACCTTAGCATACTGTTTTAACAACTTATTTTTCTCAGCTTGACAAATATAAACATTTGTATTCCAAAGTAATTTACATTTAAAATCTCATACCAAGCTGATAGGAGAAGACAGAATATTGAATTTCAGCACATAAATAAGCTTTTCTAAAACAAAAAAGAGACGTCTAGTAATGGCTTTCATCTACACAGCATACTTTACTCATTGGGAATTCTAAGTAGCATACTTCACCAAGAAAATTGGGGAAGTTTGTGCTGTTTAGAAATAAAACGTGATGAATGTGCATCATCTCCATACTGATTTTATCTGGTAGGTCACTCAAACTCAGAATTTTACCTTACTTATTTTCTAAGATCTTATTTTGTAGGATCTTATGCTTAAAGTAGCTGTAAAGCTATAATTATTTAGCAACAGCTTCAAAACTATTTCTACAAGGGACTGAGTTTCATAAAGAGATCTTGCTTTATAGACATAAAAATAAAAGGTATATAGCTACAGCTACTGGTTTATACCTGGGGTATGGCTCTTTTGTAAATGTCCAGAGTCCTGACCAAATTCAGAAAACAACTAGTGGCCCACTTAAAACAAAATTTCTTCGTACGTGTTTGTGGTACACAATATCACATTTCATGTGTGGAGTTGGTACATGCACATGACCCTTTTTAATTCCTATTTTTCATCCTTTCCTTTTCCTCCCACAGCCTCCATCCTTCTCTTGACCTCTTTCTCATCTAAGAAACACCTGTCTTCCTATTTCTTGTTATCTATCTTGTAAGGTGTTGTACCATATGCACCCTACTGAATGGAGGTACACACTTACCAGAATTCAAATAAATCTTAACTGTCCAAACAATTCAACCCACGTATTGACAGTGCTGTGTTAGTAGAGAAAGTGATGGGTGGTAACTGCTCTTTCTAAAACATCAGTGGCTAAGCACTGACTCTTCACATAATCTGAGATTTTGAAGTGAAATCAAATTGACTTCCAATGCATCATTGCTACTAACACTGGGGTTTCAAATTATATGCTATATAACAGTGGCCCAGTCTGACTTTAGAAAAATATTCATACATTCAAGCATCATTTTAGCCTATAAAATGTAAATAAACATAGTAAAGCTATTTAAATGGGTTGTGTTATAATAATAAATTAAATCATGTGTGATGGTTAGAAAAAATCTCATGAAATAAGCTTTCATTAAATGGGAATATTTAAACTAACTTTCTAGGCCTGTTTCAGTTACTGTTCTCTCATTGCTGGGACAAATACCCAACACTTGAAATTAGAGCAGGAAAGGTTTACTTAGCTCACAGTTACTTGGGAGTTTCATTTCATACTCATCTGGTTCCAAGGCGGAGCAGCACACATGCAGAGAGCAACCTTTCAAAGCAATGGCAAAGAGCAGAGGCCCGGGTGGCTAGCTAGCCTCTTTCCTCCTTACATTGTAATGCAAATTGCCTGCCTCAGGGCAGATGCAGCATCCACAATCACAGTAATCACAAACTCCAGAAGCTGCCCATGATTGTGTAAAGCTTTGGGGGGACAACTAGATACAAAGCATAACAAGGCCTATCTTAAGACTTCTTGAAAAGTAATGATTTTGATGAAATATAAAAAATTACTTCAAACACAAAAATAAAAATAGTTATGAGATTAGTGAAATAAATACTAAAAACAAAAAAAGCAAGATTCTCACTAGATGAAAGAAAGTGTCTTATCCTAGTGTAAAATGTTCTATTGATAAAGGTAAGAGAAGAACCAAAATACACATATGTGGTTTGCCAGAAAGCCAAAACTGTGAGCACTCCAACATTTAGTAATGTTATGGTTTTGTGTATTTGTTCCCCCAAATCCTCATGCAGTCATCGAGGTGCAATTCTATAGTTTGATTAATTCATGATCCAAAGCTGGGATTATTGTTCTGAGTACTTCTGGGATTATTGGGCTGAAAACTACTGGGATTATGGGTCTGGGTACTGCTGGGATTATGGGCATCAGTGCTACACCCAGCCTGTGGCAGATAACCTGAATGTAACATAAAAGAGGCAGAGAGGCAGACTTGTTCTCTGTTGCCACTACTCCTTCCATTTGCTCTTGCTCTTTGCTTCTGCCATGAATTGATGCCCTCTGCCCTGTGCCCCTCTGCCTTGGAGCCAGCTGAGAGTGGACTGAAACTTCCACTAACTGTGAGCTACATAAACCTTTCCTTTCTTCATTTTGGATGTTAGGTATTTGTCTCAGCAAGGAGAGAGGAGTAACTGAGACAAGTAGTTTCATTTCTAGGCACCTATTTTAGAGATTGTTTATGCACATGTACCAGGAGACATGTACGTGAGTCTTTGTAGGAGTCATGTTGATTTAAAAATGCTTCATGAGTAGAGCAAACAACGAATGATGAAAACCCCACCTAATATAACATTGCAAAAGGGTAGATGTATATTATAGAATTTATTGATTTTGTGATCTTATAAAGAGGATGGGGCTTTTCTTTTTATTTTGTTTTGGGATGAATTTGTTCTATCTGAAGCTTGTTTTACTAAGGTGAATGTAAAGTAACCTTCACTCCAGGATGGCTCAGCCATTCTGCTGAGGTTGAGCTCCTCGCCCCATGAGATGGTACTCTCTGCATGTACTGGGGTGACTGAGGATACTCTGGTCTAATTTTCGGAGTATAATCACCTGCCTAACACAGGTAAACATATATACACATGCCAAGAACTAGAGAAAAATAATCCACAGTCACATAAACTCATTACTAGATCAAGATGTCATAATAATGATAAAGCTAGAAGAAAATGCTATTTTAGGGGTCCGGGAGATAGCTCAGTAGAATACATGCTTGTCTGACAAGCTCAAGGGCCAGAGTTCAATCCCCGGTTCTGCCAAAAAAAAATGCTATTTTAAAATGATGGTTTCTCTTTAATACACATACAGATACCACTTATACATCTATAGATGGATAGATTATAGATAGATAGATAGATAGATAGATAGATAGATAGATACATAGGATAGATAGGCAGACAGATAGACAGACAGATAGGTAACTTGTATAATGTATATGATTGGGACCTTTCAAAAATCAGGTTTGGCAGTCTCTATATTTTATTCATAATGTTAAGACATTTCTATTTAATGTGTTTGTTCTTCTAGTTATGTGTAAATCTACTATTGAACTTAATAATGAGTGCATACTACTCTAATATATGAAATTTGATAAGATGTATGTATAAAAGTGTGAAAAGAAAATTTACAGACTAAAATGCTTAATATTAGACCGCAAATATTTAAAATAATGCTTCACTATAAATGGAAAAGTAAAGCCATGCTAAAATCTAAGAAAGTGAGAGAATCTATTAAAATATAAGGCAAAGACAATAAAAGCAACAGACATGCCTAATGAAATGAAAAGCTGTCTTACAAAATTGACATAATTGATAAAGTATAACTAGGTTAATTGTAAAGAAAGTAAGAACAATTATTCATCTCAATATTAAATAATAGGTCTGGGGAGCTAGCTCAGTAGAATAAGCACTTGTCTGGCAAACGCAAGGTCCTGAGTTCAATCCCTGATACCGAAAAGAAAACTTAAATAGCATATACCAGTGCAGATCATTTAAAATAATTTTTTAATAAAAAATGCTCTGAAGACAGAAGTTACCAAAGTTAACTCCAAAAGGAAACATAAGGGCTGGGGAGATAGCTCAGTGACGAAAATCCTGCCTGGCAAGCACGGGCTCTTCAGTTTGATCCCTGGTATCACAAAAACGAAATAAAAAGTGTGTGTGGGAGAGAGAGAGAGAGAGAGAGAGAGAGAGAGAGAGAGAGAGACAGATTGTCTTTAGCAAATAAATAAATTGAACTTATCATTACATTGATTATGAAAAAGAAATCCCTGGGGTGCATGGCTCCACTAGGAGGTAAAACTCAGCATTTAAGTAAAAGGAACATTAATGGAAACTTTTTTTATAAAGGAAAAGAAAGGAACACTTTTCAATTAACATAAAAGAAAGCATTACTGAAACCAAAAAGCACTGTAGGAATAGAATGATGCCAGTTAATGTCCCAACTGAACAGTCCTTAAACATATTCATTTCCTAATCAAATATAAATAGGCAACAATTCCATGTCTTTGACTTAGTCAAATCTCTCAGAATGAGAAGATGGATATTTTATTCAAAAATCATCAATGTAATTTGTCATACTAATGGCTAATGTATTAAAGTGAAATATTACATCAAAATAAATAAAATTATTCAGTAGAACTCACCCATTTATAGTAAAAATGTCATGCTAGAAATCACCTAAGAAAAAATATAGATGTCATTATATCTAATGCTGTAAAACTAAATGCTGTTTCCCTACAACTGAAGGAAAATAAAAGGCCATTATTCTTATCAGTGGAGTAATATAAGACACAGAATTAAAGGGTGATTAATTAGAAGAGGAGAAAATTTTACAGAGAATATGACTCTGTACATAACATATTTTAAATGCAGAATGATTTTTAATTACTTATGTATGTGTGTGTATGTATGTATGTATGTATGTATGTATTTGGTACAGGGTCTCACTATGCAGCTCAGACTCATGCAGATCAATCTGCCAGCCTTCCCAGCACTGGGATTACAGATATGCACCACCATGCCCAGTTTCTGTACATAGTATATTTTAAGTTATCTATAACATAATACTAGAATTAGTATGAACATTATCAAGTTCATAGATACAAGATAAATATAGGAAATCAGTGATATATTTATATGTTGTCTGTAATAATAGGAAAGTAAGAAATAATATCATTTACAATCATGTTTTTAAATTATTGAAAATAAATTTTCAAAACATGTTTCAAGTAGATATTTATAGAAAATTGATATTTGTGGAATGATTTACCCACTAGCAGCAGAACACAAAATATTCTCAAGTTTACATATAATGCTCATCAAGAGAAAAACACCATGGCTACAAAATTTACAGTGGAAAAAAAATGCTTAGGAGGGGACTTAAAACAATTTGTTCCTCAAAAGAAAAACAAAATCAGAAATCAATGATCACAACTTTCAATTAAGGAAGGTTAAAAAAAGAACAACCTTAAGCTTAAATCAAATAAAAGAAAATTACAGTAGAAATCAATGAAATTGAAACCAGGCCGACAACTGAGGAAATCATCAACAGCAAAATAACGTCTTTGGAAAAGATCAAGAATATTGAATAGATACCTCCATGTGGAATATTCAAGAAAGGACAGAGGAGATGCAAATTAATATTGGTAATGAAAGTGAAGTAAGCACTTCTGATCCAATGGGCATTAAAAGGAATATAGAGGAATGATCAAATCTATGCCCCGAACATTTATATCTTGCACAAAAAAGTCAAATCCCTCAAAAACACGACCTATCAATATGTGCAAAAGTGAATGGTTTGGAGTTGGGGACACAGCTAAGTGCTACAGTGCTTGCCTGGTAAGCCCAAGTTTCGGAGTTTGATTCTTGGTACACCCTTGAGAAAAAGTGAATAGTTTGAAGATGATATATCTATATCTCTATCTATATATCTGTCTGTATAGAATAGAGCAAACAATGAATGATGAAAACCCCACCTAATATAACATTGCAGAAGGGTGGATTTATATTATAGAATTTATTGATTTTGTCATCTTATAAAGAGGATGGGCCTCAGTACTGCTGAGACTATGGGTGTCAGTGCTACACCCAGCCTGTGGCAGATAGCCTGAATGTAACATAAGAGAGACAGAGAGACAGACTTGTTCTCTGTTTCATTGTTGCCACTGCTCATCCTATTTGCTCTTACTCTTTGCCACTGCCATGAAATGCTGCCCTCTGCCATGTGCATAATTATCTATCTATATAGATGGATATATGGCTATAGATACAGATACAGATATAGCTATAGATATATATGATCAAATCTGTAACTAGTGACCTTCCAAAAAAAACTGTTTCGAAGATTATTAATTTGTAACAATTCAATGCTGAATTTTAAAAAAATGTTTATAGTAAGAAATTACCAATTTCTCAAATTCCACAGAATTAGATACAAAAATACTTTCTATTTCATTCTTTGAGGTCATTACATTAATTTTTAAAAGTGGTAAAGATGTTAAAATTAAAAGACAAAAATGTTTATAAATACAGATACCAAAGTCTTCAAAGAAAAAATAGTAGCAATTGAAATCAATGTATGGGCTGGGGAAATAAGTCAGCAGTCCAAGCGCAAGGATCTGGGCTCAACCCCTAGTACAACATGCCATTCCAGCCCTGAACCCTGCTCACTGAGCTGGCCACTAAAACTAGGAGCAATCCCAGCAATCCTAGCATTGGAGAGGCTGAGGCAGGAGGATCACTATGAGTCTGAGCTGCATAGCAACATCCTGTACCAAATAAAAGAAAAAGATTTTTAAAACAGTTTTTTTTTTCTTTGGTGGTACCAGGGATTGAACTCAGGACCTTGAGCTTGCCGGGCAGGTGCTTATTCTACTGAGCTATATCCCTGGCCCTAAAACAATTTTTGAAAAATAAAAATAAAAAAATCAAATGTATAAAAGCGAGTATATGCCACAATAAAATAGGAATTTTTTCCAGGTCTTCAAGGTTCATGACAGAATTATTTTTTTAAAAGCTTAAAATTTAAAAATCAGTTAATAAAATCTATGAAATAGATAGGCAAAGGGAGACTAGTCATATGAGCATATCACCAGTGCAGAAAACATATTTGATGAAATCTAACAGCGACTTGTTTAAAAAAGAACCAGACCCAAAACAGAGACATCTCAGCAAGTTGTGAATAGATGGGCGCTTCTTCAGCTTGTTAAAATAGACCTACAAAAGCCTACACCCATTGTCATATTGAATGGTCAGAAACTGATGCATTCCTTTGAAAATCAAGAATGAAGCTGTGATGTTACCTTTCACCGCTTGTATTCAGCGTTATTGTGGAAGTCCAATTGATGCAGCAATACAAGAAAAGGAAACAAAAGACATTCAGGTTGTGAAGCAAGAAATAAAGTGCCTTGCACAAATCACAGGAATATCTGTATAGAAAAGCCCAAGTAATTGAAAAAAAAAAAAATTTCTAGCACTAATAATACATTATAGCAGAGTCACAAGATATAAGATAAATTTATGAGACCAATTGCTGTTTTCCATACCAGCAATGAGCCATTGTAATTTGAAATTCAAATATATCATTCATTTTAGTATAGCCCAAATGAAATAGAGAATTATAAATATAATAAATATATGTACAATATTTGTGTTCTAAAACTAACAAAAATATTTAAAGTATAATAAGTGGTGGTGACATATGTTCCTAGATAAGAAGATTCATTTTCATTCATATTCAGTTCTGCCAAATTATTTGATTCAATGCAATCCTAATCAAAGATTGTTCCTTTTTTTTTCCTGAAGTGGTATCTCACCATGTAGTTCAGGCTGGCATGGAACTCACAATGCAGCCCATGTTGGCCTTGAGCTCAGGACAACCCTCCTGCCTCATCCTCACAGGGGCTGGGATTATAGAACTTCTATAAAAGCACAATACAGGGGCCGGGGAGATGGTTCAGTGGAATAAGCGCTTCCCTGGCAAGTGCAAGGGCCTGAGTT
>NDGN011556368.1:0-10591 GCA_002564285.1 Tympanoctomys barrerae | reverse complement strand
CAGGGTCTCACTACTAGATTGGACTCATAGTGATTCTCCTGTTTACAGCCTCTCAGGTGCTGGAATTACAGGTGTGTGCCACCATGCCCAGTCTCGATGGCCATATCCATATGCCCTGGGGGCGGGGCCGGCACTGCAGGCCTGGGGATCAAAACCCCGGCCCATGTGCCTGCTTGCAGGTGCATTAATCCACTGAGCTATTTGGCCGGCCCAACAATGGCATTAACCCCATCGGAATGTCTGTGTCAGTCATTGTTCACTAGAGAAACATATTTAATATGCTATATAATATTTAATGTAAGATATATCAATTTATAAGGTAGGGGCTTACTGTGGCTGCCTAGGTATGGAAGATTGCCAGAGGGCTATCTGCATGCTGAAGATATGAAGGATCCAATCAAACGTTGAAGGCCTCGAGCTCACAATAGAGTTCTGTGCAGATCCATGTCAGGAAACTGAGGAGTCTGTTATGGAAGGCCAGAAGGTCTGTGCTGGTAGCCAGGAGACATACTCCAAGGCAAAGGTGAAGACTTGAGCTCCTCCAGAGAAATAGAAGCAAGCCTTCCTTCTCTTTTTATTCACTCAAGTGGGAAACCTATTGGTGCCACTCATGCCTAGGGTGGGTCTTCTGGCTTCATTCCATTCAGCCATACCTAGAAGTATGCTCAGCCAGTTGGGCATTTTTTACTCCGATTGACTGTCATAAGGACAGAGCCCGCATAGCTTGATCCCCTCTTAAAAGTCTAACCTCTTAATGCTGTTTCCATGACAGTTAAATTTCAGCATGAGTTTTAGAGAGATAGGCATTCAGATCATAGCATGTTGCTATAACAAGACATTAAAGACAGTGTGACTTGAACAACACATCTCTCACAGTTCTGGAGGCTGAAGAGCTATGGTCAAGGCGCCAGCACATCTGGTTCTTGGGGAGTGTTCTCTTCCTTACTTAAAGGAGGCTACTCACCTATGTCCTTACATGGTGGTGGGAAAGCTATCTCTCTCCCTTTTTTTTTTGTAAGATCACTAATCTATAATGAAGACCCTACCTCATGACCTCATCTAACTCTTCTTCTAAAAGGCTCATCTCCAAATCCCATTGTAGTGGAGCTTAGGGCTTCGCCATAAGTATTTTCAACTATAAACATGTTCAGCACATAGAGTTTCCTGGCCGACAAGCATGGATGCCTTGGGAAAGGCTGATATAATGATGAGTAACTTAAAATTTGGTAGTGTACTGGGGTTTTCCCTAAAAGGTGAGACTTTTTAGGGAAGTACACATTCCCCCCCCCCCAGTAAGTTGACTCAAGTCAGGCCAAGCTCCTGTGCCTCTTTTTCTTTTTGTTTCATGGCTTAGCCAACCAATCTGTTAGAGGCTATTCTAAATTCTCTGAGTGGGAATTTTAAAATATAGAATTTCTGTTTCCTTAGCCCTTGTCAATAAATTCAGCCTGATTCCATTTCCCTTTATCCTATGTCTTTAATATCCGTTCATGTCTGCATTGCTTGGATTTTTGTCTATATAAATGAGAAATGCATGAGGTCCTGTTGGAGTGTAGTGAGTCTCCATGTGTGTCACATTCCATACCTCACATTTAGGAGCAGCTTGGACTTGAGTTCCATTGTAGGTCTCGAAGCATGGAGGAATGTGGATCTTAAGAAAAATGGGAATTATCTTAGCTGGCACCTGCTTCAGGGTGTCTGTTCCCATTTTTTTAGGTCATGAAGGCTTCATCCCCTTGGACAGTGGAGGCTGTGTCCACTGTGGGTGAACATGCTGCTTCCACTGGTGTATTACTGGATTTCAGATTAAGATTTTCTACTCTAGATCCTGGACAAACATGGGTTTTAAGTGTGGAAATGCCACAATCAGATTTGCTTTGAAATTTCTCTAGCTATATTGTATTTCTGAGGCACAGATAAAGGGTTTCAGGGAGCTACCTGTTGTCCCTCTGATGAAAACTCCTGCACTTGATATTGAGGCAGAGCAGCACTTTTCATGAGCTACATGCTGAGCACACATGGAGCTGGCCATGATGTTAATAAGGTTGCTCTCTGTATGGTGCAGCATTCTTCAGATTAAGGCAAATGCTGTGTCTTTCTCATGTGGTTCATGCCAGAGTCATTCTAGAGTTCTATCTGCCCATCTTTAAGGCTTATTCTTTTAATCATGAGTCATTAGGAACAGTAGCAATAACTGTGATTATGGTCCACTTAATGAAATATGTGTGTGTCAGGTAAGATAATGCGCATTTCTCATAGAACCCACATCCCTCCATGCTTCGAGACCTACAACAGGTCTCAAGTCCCAGCTGCTCGTAACTGTGAGGTATGGAGTGTTCCACACTTAGTTTTAGAATGTTACTTTTTTCTCCTTGATCTATAATAACCCCATCATGTTTGTTAATATTTATCTTTAAGAAAAAAAGCCATATACTTAGTAATAAGGGGGAGGTGTGTTGTTACTTTTTCTTTGTTTAATATGAAATGTGGAGCAGGAGTGGCAAGATAGCTCAGTGCTCTAAATGCCTGCTTAGCCAAGCTCAGGGACCAGAGTTTGATCCCAGGCACCACATGCTGCACCGGCCCTGCACATAGGCGCACTGAGTCAACTACTGAGACTAGACATGTTGTTACATACCTGTAATCCCAGCACTGGGGAGGCTGAAAACAGGAGGATAACTGAGTCAGAGCTGCATAGTATACCAAATATATTAAAAAAGAAAAAAAAGGAAAGAAATGTGGAACAAAATTTTTTATATTTAAGGTCTGAAACCTTTACAGAGTTGTGGAGGTAACTTCATCTAGGTGTAGGGAATATAGTAGTGTGTACTTTTATTTCTGTTAAATTGACATAACTTTTTTCTCTTTTAAATATTTAATGTTACAGAAGCCAAGGCTGCCCCAAGAGATTGTTTCATTGAAGTGAATTCCAAAGGCGACAGATTTGGCAATTGTGGTTTCTCTGGCAATGAATACAAGAAATGTGCCACTGGGTAAGGGGAGGTGAGGTCAGAACATCGTGGAAGATTATAAGATCAGTCATCTTGAAGGCTTTTTGTGACTGCTTGCTTTTTATTCCTGTAATTACCTACCTTTTCTTTTCTTTTTTTTTGTGGAACTGGGGATTGAACTCAGGCCCTTGTGCTTGCCTGGCCAGGGAAGCACTTATTCCATTAAGCCATCTCCCTGGCCCCTTTTACCTACATTTTCAAACTTAGTCTTAAACACACGTTTAAGAACAAAATCAGCAAAATGTGTTGTTCCAGTAATTATCAATGTTCTCAAATTTAGGGAGTTTTAGAATGTTACTATTTTTCTCTTTGATCTATAATAACCCTAACTAAATATTCTTTTCATTTTCCTTTCAATAAAATATGTTATTAAGTCCCAAGGTAAAGATACTTGAATTAATTCTGGACTTTGTTGTTTTGTCTGAGTCTGTATAACTTAGAAATGATGAATTAAAACATTTTTTTTATTTTTATAAGATTTCCTTATTCTTAAGACTATAATACTAAAAATTATTTATGAGGAAAAAGTCACCCATTATCTCAGTCTATATGTAGTCAATGATTTCAGTGTATTTGTTCCTTTTTCTGTGCACTATACATACTTGTGCTGACATTTTACATAATTGGAATTATTCTGTAAGATTGTGTATTGGTTCTTTTGGCTCCACCTCCTAAGCTACGAGTTAGGCTAAGCAACTCATAGTGAGACAGTGTTTGCGAAGAAATAGCAACAGTGACTTCCAGGTCATAAAATCCAGCAGGCACTTTAAAATCTGTGCTTTTTGGCCTTTTAGTGTCAATCAAAAATGTTGACTGTCTTCTCTTTGAAGATGCTCCTTTCCTTTGTGTGGAATACCCTTTACAATCTTTTCCTCACACAACTGTCTGTCCTTTTGTACATGCCACCTCTGTGCAGTATGTCAGCCATTCCAGCCTACACGCGTCTTTCAGCCACAGCCTCTGCAGGTGCTATTGCTTCTCAGCCTGGTTAATTCTGTTCATCTTCTAGATCATGGTTAATGTGTGGCTTCTCTAAGGGTCAGAGATCTCTCTTGTAAGTGTTCTTAATGTTGTGTGCCACTTTTTCATAGAATTTTATATGTTATATTTTATTCATTTTCTAATGTAATACAATATTCTGTATTGGATATTTCTAATATACAGTATTCTACTTTATATTCTGATTAGTCACTTGACTCATGAACTATTAAAAATGTATTGCATATTTCCCAAATAGTTGGGAATATTCTGATCATATATTTGATTTTGTTTTCTAGCTTAATACCATTGAGAACATACTATGTGTGATTTTAGCTTTTTGGAATTTGAGATATATATAATTACCCACTGTAAGGCTTTTCTGTGTGAATGTTCAGCATGCAGTTGAAAACAAAGTACATCCTGCAGTAGTTGGATGTGTTGTTTTATGTGTCAAATTAATTATCACATTCATCTTTGGGAGAGGTCTGTTTTATCTGCTCCTTCTACTTCTGAGAGAGATGTGTTAGACTCTTCAGTTATGATTGTGACTTTGCTGGCTTCTTTTTAGTTCTCTTTCTGTACATTTTGAATTTATTAGTAGGTACATACACAGAATTATGTATTCTTGATGAATATACCTTTTTATTATTACCAAATTTTCCTTATTATCTCTGGAAAATTGTTCTGTAGGCCTTACCAGTTTTATTTTGTTATGTGACTATCACCTTTCTTAAGTGAACTATGAAGTCCAGTGATACATTTAGTTTTTTATGTGTAGCATGATTTCTGGAACATTGTGTTTATTAAATGTTTGTGGGTTGAGTAAATGAAGGTACAGAAATTTGAGTGAAAAACGAATGGGTGGAAAATTAGTGTAATTGTTGGAATTATAAAGCTAATATTAAAGGGTAAGTGGGCTAATGCAGATTTGAAGGGACCTCTTTAGGCAGGACATACCTTTGTTTTTAGTGTTATTTTACTTTTTAGTTTCATGACTAGGTTGTTGAAAATACTGACATTATATGATGTAACTTCTAAATCACTGGGTACATCATCTGAGAAATATTTTATAATAGCAATGTGAAGATAATATTTTATAACAGTAATATAAGGTTTATAAGGATAATAATGTAAAGATAATGAAAGAAAATATTTTACAATAGTATAAGGATAATAAATATTTGACAAATACAATGATAATATAGTAGTATAAAAATAATATAAGGTTAAGAATAATATTTGAACACTATGGGTTAGAAGTTTAACATTTAACTTAGTGGTCAGATTACTTCTTCCCATCTCTTAGGTAAAGTGGGGAAAATAATAACACCTATTTCCAAGTGTTTTGAGGTTAAAGAAGTTGATGAATGTTAGTATTAAGCATAGTACCTGTGTCAGGTATGATGGTGCACATCTGTAATTCCAGCACTTGGGAAGCTGAGGTAGGAGGATCGCTGTGATTTCAAGGACAACCTTAGACTACATAGTGAGTTCAAGGCCAGCTTGGACTATGTAGTGGAACCTTGTCTAAAAAAAATAGTGCCTGCTTCAGTGTAATCTTATCATCATCACTGTCACCACTATCTTTATCAGCCTTATCAGAGAAAATGTATAATGTGTAGGAAAAGTCTAAAGAAATCATATATGGTCCTACCTTTCAGAGATACTTTCTTAATATTTGTTATATTTTGTTTTTGCTGAATTTTGAGGTATTCTCAAGGAATTTTTGTTGTTCCTGTACAAAGTACCTGGTTCCTCTTTTTTGTGTGTGTGCAGGGTCTCACTATACAGCTTGAGTTCATAGTGATGTTCCTGTTTTCAGCCTTCCTAGCACTAGGATTATAAGTGCGCACCACCATGTCTGGACTTGGTTGTGGGCTCAGCACACCTGGGGACGGGGCCGGCACGGCATGTGGTGCCAGGGATTGAACCCTGTCTCCTATGCTTGCCTAAGCAAGCACTTAGTCCACTGAGCTATCTTGCCAGCCTTCCTGGCTCCTTTTGAATGGTATCGATTTTCTTTAGCAGCTACACTTCTTTATACCAATATTAAAATTTTTAAATTTTTCTGTTCTGTCTTTTGACCACAATTCTCATGATAAATCTGGCCAAAAGGATCCAGCTAAAAACAAAGGTATGTTCTGCCTACAAAAGTCCCTTCAAGTCTGCGTTTAGCCCACTTATCCTTTAATTTTATCTCTATAATTCCAACAATTATACTAATTTTCCACCCATTCGTTTTTCACTAAATATTCTGTACCATCATTTACTCATCCCACAAACACTTAATAAATGCAATGTTCCCATGCCACAGCCTAAATATTAGGGCATCTTGAAATTTCCCTGGTCATATAGATGAGTCCACTTGCCTTAATCTCAGTCTCCTCAAAGTCTCAGGACAAGGGCAAAAATAAAAACAGATTTTCTGCCAGAGTGTAACATACATGAATCCAACTACAAATGTAGCCTTTGTTTCCAGTGGAAACTTTCTGAGCCTGGCCTTTGTTGTCCACATTCTGATCAGCATTGTGGTCTTCTGAGCTTCAACCAAAGTCTTCTATCAAACTCTGTTTATAACTTTGTAGGACTTACCTGACCTACTGCATGTCCTAAATTTTCTGAACTGTTTCCACAAACGAGTTCCAAAGGCTCCCAAGACATATGATCAGTAATACTTAGCAGTTTTCTGTAATAGTCAGTTTTTTAGTTATTGAGACATAATATTTGGTAACACACACATATTAAAAGAAGAGGGCTTATTTGGTTTATAATTTGGGTGATTCAATTTATAATCTGCTGACTTTAAGGCAAAAACATTAGAAGGGCGTGGTGGAGGAAAGCTGCTCAGTTCATGGCAGCTGGGAAGCAGAAAGAGATGCCAGTAGTGACACACCTCTTCCAATCAAACACTTCCTCTTAACAGTACCTTGAGCTATGAACTCATAAGGCAATCCACTGATGAGTGTAGTACCTCCATGATCCAATCACCTTCCAAAAGCCTCACCTCTAAACACATGAGATTTTGGGGGGGGCATTATAGATTTATTTATTTGTAGAACTGGGGATTCAACTCAGGCCCTCACGTTTGCCAGGAAAGTGCTTATTCTACAGAGCTATCTTCCTGGCCCCACCATTGTAGATTTAAACCATAACAAAAATGGCATAAAAAAGAAATTTGTCTTTAATGACCTTTGTCATAGGCATTGTGGTCAGGGAAGCCTTCATAGATTTCTAATGTCAAATTAGTGAATTAATGAGTCAGTGCATTAAGTCTATGGTTAGTAAGTAAGAGCTAGCCCGGCAAAGATGGGCAGAATCCTCTTATTTATATTACAGAATATAATATCATCCTTGCTGTAACTCTTTCAGAAGCCATAATTGAATTTTTATTGCTTCAGGTGGCAGTAAGACAAACTGGAATGTGTGTGTATGTTCTAATGCTGGGGATTGAACCCAGGACTTTGAACATGCTAGACAAGTGTCTTATCCCTGAGATGTATCCCTAGCCTTTAGAACATGTTTAGAAGGGAGCTTTCCTGATTGAGGAAAATGATTATGTTTGATATTGCTATGTTTCCTGTGTGGTAACATTTATAAAATTGTATTTGTAAAAAATTTTAGTAGATAATTTTGAGCTCTAGGTAGATAGTGAGAAGGGCTTCTTAGTGGGCGAAGAAGGAGCATCAACATTAGCTGGCACCCTAATAATTTATATCCTCTTCTTTTTGTTACTATAAAGAGAGCATTTTTGACCTCTATTGCTCTTACACACTTTTTAAAGATTCCTTCAGGCAACTAGACGCAGACTTCTTTTTACATTTACAATGTAAAATGTAATTTTTCTTTTTTATATACACTAGATTTACTTTAAATTTATATTATTTATTTCATTTTACAGGAATGCTTTGTGTGGAAAGCTCCAGTGTGAGAATGTTCAAGAAATGCCTGTATTTGGAATTGTGCCTGCTATTATTCAGACACCTAGTCGAGGTACCAAGTGTTGGGGTGTGGATTTCCAGCTAGGATCAGATGTTCCAGATCCAGGAATGGTGAATGAAGGAACAAAATGTGATGTTGGAAAGGTAATCAAAATGTTTCCTACTTAGTAAAATGAAAAAAAAAATAAAAATTATTCAATAAAGTAAGTGGCCACTCTCTTCTAGTTAAAAGAGAAATTATGTTTATTATAAACATTTTAGAAAATACAAAAACACCAAGAAGACAGTGAAGAACAACTATAATTTTTCTATATTGCTTCCATTGGGGTCATAACTTTTCCATTTTGTAATATACTGGGCATATTTCTTCCCTCTACTTAAACTTATTAGCCAGGTTGCTATTATTGAGACACTTAGGATTTCCAGGATTTTGAGTGTGTGTCTGTATGTGGCTCTGTATGAGAAATGTCACCCTTTCTGCCCTGTCCCTACTCCTTGCTATGTTAACCATAGCTGTTTGGTATAGCTCAGATATGAGCATAGTTAGCCAGGCATGATTTACTACCAATGATTCTATATGAGAAAAGAACCTAGGTGAAGCTCCTTTTAGGGTACAGTTAATATAATTAAGAAAGTTAATGAATTAGGTGCTTTAAAAGGCTGTGGCAAGTTTAAGCCATGTATAAGATATATTAGGCAGCAGAATGGAAAAGTTAAAGACAACAATTTACACAGAAGATTATAGAGGGAGGGAAAGAGGGGAGGAGCCCGAGAGAACAGAACTGCAGTAACCTGTTGAAGATGAGCAGACCCTCAAAGTCATCTCAGTATCTATCCACTGAGTCCGTATCTGCTTCTGTTCCTCACTGCTTATAAAGTACCATATATTTTTGTATCTGTCTTTGCAGATAAATTTGGCTCTTGTAGCTGCTATAAACAATGCTGAGACATGCTATATAAATAAAAAAAATTCAGGGGCCAGGAGATGGCTCAGTAGAATAAGTGCTTCCCTGGCAAGAGAAGGGTCTGAGTTCAATCCCTGGTTTCGAAAAAAAAAAAAAAAAAAAAAATTCAGGACTTTAATTGCTTTCTGAGCTTTACTATAATAGTGTATATACTTTTAAGGTTTGCAGACAATTTTATCAGATGCCTCTTTAGAAAGGTTTTGTTTTCTTTCCAATATTTATGTTAATTTCCTTTCTTTTTTTATTTACTATTTGGGCTTAATTTTTTTATTTAATTGTATAAAGTGTTTAAATGTATAAAGTGTTTTAAATTTTCCACACCACAGTTAAAATTTGCAGTCATTTTAAAACTTTTAATAGTAATTTTTAAAATTTTACTATTTCTTTATTAGAGATATTGAACTTTTTGCCTATATAAACTCATTTCTTTTTTGTGATTAACTTTGTGATGTTTTTGTTGATTTAAAAGTTGGCTATGTTATTAAAGAATTTTATGCCATATGTCACACACATACACACACACACACAGTTTGTCCAGTTTTTTGCTTGCCTCTTATTTTGTTTTAGTACTTTTTGCCATATTTGTACTTTTATGCACTCAGATCTGTTATTTTATTTTATGGTTTTCTCTTTTATTTATGTATTTTGTGAGACTTACCTCAGAATAATAGCAGATAGTTATTTTTAATCTTGTCCATTGACATGTCTGACTGCTCATGTGTCAGTTCTGCTTTGGTTTTAGTTTGGATGATTTTATAATACATTCTTAATATCCAGTGATACAAATGCCCCATATTCTTTTTTCATAGCTTTCTTGGCTATTTTCATTTATTTATCATTTCAGATGAACTTGAGATCATTTTGTCAAGGTGCAAAAAAATTTTAAAAGGCGCTTTGGAATTTTGGTTGGGATGACATTAAATTTACACATTTATTATGGGGAAAAGTGACATCTTTACATTATTGAGTCTCCCATAGAAGATCATGGTATGTCTCTCCATTTTTTGGGGTCTCTTTTAAAAGTGCAGTTATAAAGGTCCATTTTAATTTTTGATTAGTTTTAAGTTTTACTTATGTTATGAATAGGCAATCCTATTATTTTTCTAATTTGTTAGTGTTTTCTACTTTTTTATTTGTAAGAAAGCTGTTTTGTTTATATTTCTAACTGGTTATGTTGGTATTTTTAAAAGATTATTTGTGTATGTATACTTCATTACTAGCAATAGATTTAATTTGATATTTTTGTGTTGATTATAGACTTTTCAGATAAACAGACATCCTCTATACATGGGAAGAGTTAATTTCCTTTCTGATACTTACTATTTGGGCTTAATTTTCTTATTTAAATGCATTAATAGAATTTTCACAATATTTGTCATTCCTTTAATATGACTGAGACTATGCATAGCCTTCCAAGATTACAGATGATTTTGGCTATTACCATGGGATGTATAATATTTATTATTTAAATAAACTATCTTTTTAATTCTAATTAGAATGAAATAAACAAGAATGGATTTGAAACTGTCAGTAGTTTCTTGATAGCTATTCAGTTGCTATTTTCTTTTGAGCTTTCCATGTGCTAGTTTATATTGACCCTAATGTTACATTTATATTTTTAAACACATATTTTACTTAATTGATGTATTCATAACAGTATTTTATTTTTTATAATTTATGTTATAATCTTATATTC
>NDGN011556366.1:2253-16575 GCA_002564285.1 Tympanoctomys barrerae | reverse complement strand
CTCTCTCTCTCTCTCTCTCTCTCTCTCTCTCTCTCTCTCTCTCTCTCTCTCTTTCTCCCCTCCCTCTCTCCCTATCTGTCTTTTTGAGACAGGGTCTCACTACACAGAACTCATTTTCCAAGCTAATGTGGATACAAAATGATACTCTAGGGCAGTGGAGTATCACTGGCTTTGAACTCAGTTTGTAACCCAGGCTGGTCTCAAACTCACAACAATCCTCCTGCCTCAGACTCCCGAGTGCTGGGATTATAGGATTGCACCACCATGCCCAGCTCTCACTGAAAGGTCTAAAATATTCACCATCATGCTCTAGGGGACAGCAAGAGATATTCTAAAAATAAATAAATAAAAAGTAGAACTCCCTGCTTTAGTAAGGATTTATCTAAGAAAAATATTTTTTTTTCATTCCTCTGCAGGACTAAGAGCTTTTGACATGTACAACAGGATATAGTAAGAAATACTCCCCAGCACATTGGACCACAGAACTCTGTTTCATTATACTACAGCGATATATGTGTATTCATGTTTATAACAGCACAATGTATAATAGCTAAATCTTGGAAACAACCCAAATGCCAATCAACTGAGGAATGGATAAAAATGATGTGGTAGGGCCGGCCAGATAGCTCATCAGACTAAAGTGCCTGTGTAGGTAGAGTGAAGGGACCAGGGTTCAATCCCAGCACCACAAGCCGTGCCAGCCCCGCCCCCAGGGCATGCTAAAATGGCAATTGAAACTAGGTATGGTGGCACGCACCTGTAATCCCAGTGTTTGGGAGGCTGAAAAACAGAGGATCACACTACAAGGCCGACCTACATAGTGAGACCCTGTACTAAATACAATTTTTTTAAATGATGTGGTATTCTTATACAATGCAGTACTACTCTGCTATAAAGAATAAACTTATGGTTTTTATAGGTGAGTGGAAATAAATAAGACTCACCTGTGCAAACATATTGTCTCCCTAGTGTAAGAAACTGAATGAGTAAATAAGATCCAAAATGTACAATACATGTTGTGAAAGGCAAAGAAACAGCTCAAAAGAAAGAACAACTGGGACGGGGAAAGGAGAAAAGAAGGGGAAAAATATATGTATATATATATGATAGCTAAGATAATTATAATAATTTCTATTAGTTCATTAAAAAGAACAGTTTATGCTTATAGTTTTATTTTTCATTCCTATATCTTGTTATCTGAGCAAATACTTTGAAGATAATTATACACAATACATTAAACATTGTTAATGTCCTATTATCACGTTTTGAAATTCTGTTCCATTGTTTTTATTGGGTTTTTTCGCTTTAAAATAAAATTAAAAAGTCAGGGATCTAGCTCAGTGGCACAAGTACCTGCCTCGCAAGCGCAAGGTCCTGAGTTCGATTCCTGGTACCTAATTAATTAATTTAAAAGAACCCTATTTTTTCAGAGGTCCCTGTGAAGGTTTCCCACAAAGGTGTCTACTGGGACACTCGTGAAGTGAAGATCTAATCAAAATCCGCATTTACTGATGAAGAAAGCAATGCAGTTACTTGCTGAAGAGCGCAAAGCATGCAGAGCGGTGTGTGTCGTCCGCGTATCGTAAGTGGGGACACTCCTTCCTCACAGCCCATTACAGTGACTCCAGAATAATTACAATCAGGCAACTCTTGGTCACTTCCTGAAGCCAAGACAAAGCAATGCTAAGCATAAGACATTTGCATGCAGTCTCTAGTCTGTACTACATCTAAAAGCTCACACGTAGGCTACTGTCAGGAACACGACTGTGCTTCCAAATTCCCACAAATATCTTCAGCTCTACTTTCCGGTGAGCACACATACAGGTATATCCCGAAGATAAGTTGTTTGTGAATGTTTACAGTGGCCTGTACTAATCACCAAAAACTGGAAACAACCCAACATCCTTGATCTGAGGAAGAGATAAACAACTACTAACTACTCAGAATCACAAAGGAATTCACACACATGGCGACACAGACACAGACAAATCTTGACAGCACTGCTCTAAGAAGCCAGGCTCAAGGGCGACATGCTTTGTGCTTCCATTTCTGTGATGTTCTGGCAAACACAAACACAGGGACAAGGACAGGCCCATGGTTGCCAGAGGCTGGGATGGGGTTGAAGGTAACCACAAGGGTTCTAAAAATGTAGCGGGGGTGGGGAGGGTTTAAAAGTATTTCTGATTGAGCAGTAGTTACACACTTATTATAACATGCAGGATTTTGCACTTTAAAAAGGTAAGTGCTGCTCTATGTAAATCATATCTTAACTAAGTAAGTGAGAACAATAAGACACTGAAAGCAGTTCTCTTCACACGGGACCCAAAGTTAGTACGGCTGCTGGAGCCCCAGGCCACCCTCACCGCAGCCAGGGAAGAGCCTAAGAAATGATATGCCCACAGCCAGGTCTGGCAGTATGTGCCTGCAAGCACAGCACTGCGGGAGGCAGGATGACCAAAAGTTGGAGCCCAGCCCGGGAAATTCAGTGAGACCCTGTCTCAAAATAAAAAGTACTTTTTGTGGTAAGGATATAATTCAGTGGGAAGGCCCTCGGTTCAGTCCTCACATGGGGGCAAGGGGGCATGTACTGAAGGCACAGGCCAGTCTGTGTCCAGCACCTTCTCACGGGGGCACAGCCACCTGGGCCAAAGCTCCTGTGATGGGTGGCGCTCCCGTCTGTAGCAATGTCCTAGGGGAGCTGCATCAGATCTTAGGGGCTGGGGAAGAGGACATTCTCTTTACTGGTTCAACATCACTGCTTTAATGTTTCCTAAAGCCACTTGGAAAAAAAAAAAAAAAAAAGTTAAAGATAGCCTCCTGGGTGGAGAATGTTCACCAGATGTCCATTAGAGAAATTAGAACTTTCAATGCAGTCACCACAGAAGGCCAGGAGACCTCACAGGGCCAAAACTAAAAAGTAAATGAAAATGCCCCAAAGGACAGATGGAGGAGCACATGAGCTACAGCCATATAGTGGGATATGATCTGGCTACAACAGGAGCGCAGCACCCACACATGCTACAGCACGGCCAAGCCTTGAAACATTGGCCAGATACCAAAGGCTCGACACCGTCTCATTCCATTTATGCCAAATGGCCAGAAAAAGTAAATGTGTAGAGGCAAAATATAGATTGATGGTTGCAAGGGGCTGCAGGGGGACAAATGGGGGGGTGACTGCGAACAGATACAGGATTTATTTGCGGAGCAGTAAAGCATCTTGGAATTAAGCAGCAATGATGAGGCCAGGTCCCCAAGCTGGTACTCCCACTCCACTGCCCTGCTACATTGCTTCTGTGCTCCTGCCAGGTCCACGTATCTACTGTCAATTCACAGCAGCCCTTCCTGTGGGGCCTCTTGTTCTAAGCTGCTTCCTCCACTGGACTCCACGACCTGTGCCCAGGGCCCCTGCGTACCACCTACTCAGCGCTGGTAGATGAGTGAGACCAGAGCACAAGACTATTAACTACCTAAAACCGATCCCAGGACCGTACCTGAAAAGTAAAAGAGGGCAGAATGCACACAGCCTTGTCCTGGACATCTAGAGACAGGATTCAAATCCTAGCTGTGCAGCCCTGGGTGGTCATGGTCTTCCTTGGCTGTCAGTTTCCTCTTCCATAAAAATGGAACTCTTAGCCATTTCAGGGACACAAACACTGAATGATTCTCAAAGCATTCCTCAAAGACACTTGGAACTGCAATAATACCACTTTAGAGGACAGTCACCAGCCCGTTGGGTGTTCCATTGGCTGCACCTATATGTGGGCCAATGTGTGGCTCCTTCTTTCTCATTGGGGTTCAGTTCAGTTCAGTTTGGTTCTGTTTGCTTTGCTTTAAGCGTAAGAGTCGGAGGACACTCATCAGCCCTGTTAGCTAAGGTATAAAAGGTGTCCAGCTTTCTATATGTTCGCCTTTCCCCAGAACCCTCAAAAAGTAGGTGAGTACCTGAAAATAAGTGTGGCCCATGAAAACAGTGCACAGGTGCACACTCGTGCACACACATACATGCACACACGTGCACATACACACACACACACACACACACACACACACTTCTAAACCAAGGAACCACCAGGAGTCCAAACAATAAACCACGCTCTGGCCTCCTCAAAGGCAGAGCCCCAGAAGCCTCTCTGGGCGATGGTGCATTTTTCCAGAATTGTGTCATCGTTCACAACAGAGTTCACTCTCGGGCCTCACATCCATCGGAGGTGGGTGGGGCTGCCCAGAGCCACAGTGAAGAAATCGTTAGCCACTCACACTGTTTTTATGGTGCGCTATGACCTCTAAGCAAGCAGGGGGTGGGTGTGGGGGCGTTGCAGGAACAGAGCCCAGGCTGCTGGTCCCGCTGCAGGGAGGCAGTGCCTAGCAAGCGTGTCCCATGCAGGGACCAGGCCCATGCAGGGTTTGGAATAATCAGCCAACTGGGAACACAAAATAGGACAGCTGCATATAAAAGTCAAAGCTTTGGCTTAAAAATAAAAGACTGTTAGATAAATAAGTGGAGGGGTCAGGCAAGTTTCTTCCTCTTCTCCACAGGCCTGCATGGGTCCAGGGGCTGAGAAGACCACTGAGCAGGAAGAAGTAGAGATCCACGTCCTTCTGTGACTCCTGTCCTGGTACAGTGCTCCACCTGAAGTAGTACATAAATGCTTTTCCTTAGAATTTTGGGATTCCATCAAGGGCCAGCAAAATCTCAGCATTTTCCTAGACTTGAGTGCAAGGTGTGCTGGTATTGTGGACACCACTGTGTCACCCATAGGCTGTCACTGCTGTGTTGTCTCTAGGCTCAGAAGACAGTGACAGAGGTAGTGTCATCCTCATCAGCAGATGAGCAGACCAGGTTGAGTCCAGCCTCCAGCACTATGGGAACAGCCAGGCTCCACCTCCCTCTTCCCCATAGTCCATGCCTTGATGGCTTCCCTGCCCATCTAGATCAGCACGTGCTACCTAGAGCACAGCCAGGGCCTCTGCCTCCTACACTAGCCATGACTCCCTCCTCGCAGGGTCCTCCATCTCCCCTGTGAATGCCTGGCTTCTGGACACTTGCATCACTGGCCCCATGGAGTAGAAACACTCACCAGATAAATGTTAACAAGTTTCCAAGTCCAAACTTTCCAGACAGCCTCATCTCCCAATTTTTTCAGGAAAGGGGAATGCTACATACTAGGGTCTCCTCTAGGGCCCCACAAACATGAAGCAAAAGCCACTGGCTGACCTGCAGCGACACCCTACAATAAAGACTGAAAGCAAACTTAGGATGGCCACATCTCCATCGCTTCACAGCATCATCTCTGCCTGTAAATCTGATGAAAAAGAGAAAGATAGGATGTGCTAGTTGAAAAATAACTCTATGGGAACCTGAGGACTCAAAGGAGAACACTACTTACCCAAGGCTATACTGCATAGTGGGATGAAACTGAAACCATAGTCAGGCTCCAAGACACCAAGCCAGTGCCCTTCCATGCCACTGTAGACCACTGCACCTGGGATCCAGGGCTTGAAGCTCAGGACTCTAGAAGAGCCACACATCCTGGAAACAGAATTTCTAGGGCCTCCTTCACCCTCACTCAGGAAAAAAGACTGCTCATCCCTGGGATTCAGCCAGATGGCTGTCCCAGGAACTTTACCACCTCTGCTCTTCAGGTTCCCTAATGGGAAAAAAAAAAAACAGGAAAGCTCTCTGCCATCACAAGCCTGGCCTCCTGAGGACCAAAGCACAAGGATCATTCAGCTGGCAGCATCTACAGGATCAGCAGCTTGGGCTGCCAGGCTACCCTCCCCCTCCCCCTCCTCCACAGCCCATGCCCAGGTGGCTTCCCTATCTACGGAGATACCCCTCTGGGCACTGCTATACCTGCCCACCTTGCAGAGCAGCCAAGGACAGCTCCTCCTGTCTCCATACTAAATGCTCACCTCACTCAGCTGGGTCAGAGCTACACTGAGCACAGAGGCCCACTTCAACCATACCTCAGGGCAGTACGGGTGGGTTGAGGAGAAGAGAGCACAGTGCCTATCACTCCTGGAAGGGCTTAGGGGTGGAGGTGCATGAGGCAGAGCAGCAGGCTGCAAATTCAAGATCACCAAAATCTAGCTCTCGACCTGGGCTGATTTTGCCCCCAGGAGACACCTGGCAGTATATAGAGGCATTCTGGTTATCACCAGGGCTCCTGCATCCCACGCGCGTAGAGGTCAGGGTACTGCTAGATATCCAGCCACCACTGCAAAGACCATGCTCCCAACTGTCAGTAATGTCAAGGCGGACAAGCCCTGCTTAGGCGCATATCTCCTGCAAAGCATTTTATTTTCTTTACCCAGATGCCTTTCATCATTGCCCTATAAGACAGCAAAAAAATAATAATGTGGGAGTATGACAATTACAGCACCAGCTAAACACTCACACCTGTCAGATGATGTGCTGGCTTTTCCTCTGTTACAATGACTCTTAGTAACCGGCCCAGACAGGAAGGCTGACCCTTTGGGAAAACAGCTCAGAGGAAAAACAGGCTTAGGACAAAGCTCCAAGTAGGCTCTTAAAAAGCACAAGCACCCCAGAAAGGCCTTGTGATGCCACCACCACCCAGTCAGGCTGCCCTTGAAATCTGGGTAAATAAAGGCATCCCCTGCCAGGTCTGTTGGGTAGAGGCTGCTTTTTACTCTAATGTGGTTTTAATCAGGCAATGGTGGCTCTTTGTTCCTTCAGGAAATTCTGTCAAATGTTTCACATTCCTTACAGAGAACTACTGTCTATGCAAATTAGTAAGAATCCAAGTTTTAAACTCAGACAGTTTTGGGGAAATGCCACCTTTTGTTGTTTCTTAATGTCAATGTGAGAAAGAGGAGGTGGGGAGGAAAGAATGCAAATGTTCGTCACTAAAAACACACACCAAACCAGAAACATTTTCCCCTCCTGCCCAAGGTCAGGGATATGTGGGTAAATGGACCTCCTGTTTGCAGAGACGCTGATAGGACGTGAGACGTGTCGGTAATAAAGGCCTTGACAGGAGTGCAGGCCAAGGCCTAAGAATAGACGCTTTGCCCCAAAAGTTATCTGTTAGAACTGCATCATTCTCAGCAAGGCTGAGCAGCACACACTATGACATCGGGATATGAAAAATATAGTAACACACTATTCCAGATGCTCTTCATTCAGAACGGAAAGGAGAGAAACACAGGCCAAGACTAAGTCATTCGTTCCAAGTTTGCTTCCAATTTTCTGAATAGCTTTGACCCAGTTATCATGACACGACTGGGAAGACTACAGACGGAGCATGAAACACCTGACATCTCCTTAACACAGGAGGCACAGGTCCTCCCCAGCCGGGCCCTCCTACCTAACTTCTGCGCTCAGCCTCCACACAGGTCCAGGTCCGGTACCCCACATTTCCAAGGTCCTCAGTGTCTTCACTGTACGATGCAGCAGAGAAGAGGCCCTCCCTCAGCAAAGGTGAGCAAGTTCTAGTCCAGGAGGCAGCCTCCCAAGCAGCCAAGGTCTGGGCACAGTGCTGTGAGGGTGACCTCTGGCTCTGGGTGGGCTGATGGAGGTCAGGACCAAGCCCTTCAAACCAAGCCCCAAGGGTTTTTCTTCACAAAGCCCTAAGCCCTTGCCTGAGGTTACCAAAAATAGGATCTGCTGGTGTAGCCGAGCTGAAAGGGAATCTGAAAACACTTACCAATACACCCTTCACCATGAAGCCCACTTCCAGGTAACTGTGTGTGACAAGTTAGGATAGTAATGATGAAACAGTACAATAACAGCAGCTAAACTGTATTAGAAAGTTCCAAATTTTACATGTAATTTTTATACATACATTTGATACCTGATACATCTGGGATAGCCCACATATGATACTGATTTGATATATGCATTAAGTCACCAAAGTCTACAAGCAGGTATTATTATCTCCATTTTACAGAGAAGAAGGCTGAGACATGGAGAAACTCCTAGCTCATCCTACATCAGGGCCCAACAAGTGTTTTCTGTTAACAGATGGTGAATATTTTAGGTTGATATATGCTTTCTACCCCAGCTACTCAACCCTGGTGCTGCAACAAGAAAACAGCCACAGAAAGGTTAACAAATGAGCAAGTGGCTTTGTCTCAATAAAACTTTACTTACCTGATTCTAGATTTTTTTTTTTTTTTTCCTGGACCGGGGATTGAACTCAGGCCCTTGTGCTTGCCAGGGAAGCGCTTATTCCACTGAGCCATCTCCCTGGCCAGATTCTAGATTTTTAATATCATGTAACTTTCATGTATCGGGAATTATTTTGTCTTCTAACCTTTCTTTTTTTTAATCATTTTCAAAATGAAGAAGTCATTCTTGGCTCATGAGCATATAAAATACAAGGAAGACGGATCAGGCCCAAAGGGCTGTGGTCTACCACCATGCCCGCCCCAGTCATTCATCTGGTTGGAAGTCTTGCTTCATGTTTTTTGTTTGTTTGTTTGTTTTTGGTTTTTGTTTCTGTTTTGTGTACGGTCTCAACACACAGCTCAAATTCATAGTGATCCTCCTGTTTTCAGCCTCTCCAGTGCTGGGATCACAGGTGCGTCCCACCACACCCATACTCCTGTCACTGGTTCAGCGTGTCCAGGGGCAGGGCCAGCTGAAAGTCTTGCTTCAAAGCCAGCTGGTCCAAGCTCAGCAAGGTACATGAGAAGCTCATGCTATCATTGCTTTATGTAGGTGCAAGAAGAAAGACTAAGGAAATGGCTCACTAAATTCTGAATGAAACTCACTTTATGAAATATTCTGCAGCATTAAAAACAATGGTGATACACACCTGGGCAATGTGACAGTGCTATATGCACATTAAAGTAAAAAGGCAAGTAGTACATCAACACACGTGACTCTATTTTTGTATTAAAAATAGGGCTAATTGTGTACATGTACATACATATATGCACACATACAAGCTGTCAATATCTAGAAAGAGGCCCAGGAGCCCGATGTGGTAGCGCATGCCTACAGTCCCAGCACTCTGGGAGGCTGAAATAAGAGGACAGGAGATTCAAGCTTAGTCTAAACAATTTGGCAAGACACTATGACAAAAGACTAAATAGAGCTGTAGCCCACTGCCTTGGGTGAGCTCCCAGTACTGGAAAAAAGAAAGAAAAGGAGAAAAAGGAAAGGGAGGGGAGGGGCCAGGATAGACGTCAGCAGAGATAGAGGACAGAAAGTACTTTCACACTTGCCTGTGTATATATGCAGCTCTATGATTTAAAACTTTTCCATCCCAATGTATATTTCTCTTGCTTGTGTAATAAAACAAAACAAAAAAATCAGGTCCTAATTACAAAATACCACTTGCGAACATACTTTTTTCTGAGCACTCTGAGCAGTTACCATGTATCCCAATGTAAACAAAAGCTGGTTACAATTAATTATGGCAGGACAAAGACATTCCTTCCAGAGGGAAAAACAAACAAACAAAGGTGGTGGACAGAAAGTAAACACAGCCTTGTCTCTGTCTATCTGCAGTGATTTTTTTCAGTGGCACATGTGCACGACCCATCTTTCTCCAAAATACCATCAACCTCCAAACCAAGGATGTCAGTCGTCTGCACAGCCTGCAAGGTTTTCACGTGGTGTGCAACAGTCCAAGCGCAGCTTTCCTGCCTGCATCAACTCTCATTTACAAAGTCGTTTTAGTTTACTCCGCTGTCATAAACATCGCTGAAGGGGAGTCATCGGCTGTGGAAATGAGACTTCCCTCTGGGCCAATTCTAAAGTCCAACCTTCAGGTCATCTTATTTTGTTGGAAGCTTCCCACAGTCACATTTTTTTGTTTGTTTTACATGAAAGAGCACATTCCCTTTCCCAAAGCCAGGTTTGCCATTTTTCCATTGCTCTTATTAAATGCATCTTGTTCAAATGGAATGTCCTCAGAGTTTCCTCTCTTCTCCGGCCTGAAGTCGATGCCCTTGAACGTTCACACAGATCCCGGGCTCCAAGCCGCCTCTGTGGGCCACCTAATCACAGCTGCAGAAAACAGGAGGATCCAAACTCCCGTCAACTCAGGCCAGGATCAGATCTGATCCCAGGGCCCAGCTCCATCCTCAGGCCTCCACAGACGCTCAGGGGCTCGCAGCCAACCTTCTGTGCCAATGACAGCAGCAGCGGGTGGAGGCAGAACCTGAAGGTGGTGAAGTGCAGATCCACGAGGGGCCAACCTCTCTCAGGTGACCTTCCCACCAGAGCTATGAGGTCCTTCTGCTGACCAAAGAATGACAGTTTTCAATCTCAAGGAACCCCTGGTTTGGAGGGTATGGGAAGCTTTAAACCCCAACTAGGCACGCTCCACTAATCGCAAATTCATGACATGACTGTGAGCATGCCCCAAACTGGCGAGACAAAGCTTTCCTGTCTGAGGCAGGAACTGAGCCGTTTCACACATAGCCTGTGTATGCCATTTTTTGGATGTGGCCATGACAGATAAGCTCAGTAGATCGATTTGTGGTAAATACTACTTATCCTTTTGGATGAGGAATACTAATTCTCAATTTTTTGTTGTTCTTATTTTTGTTTTTCATGACAGAATCTTACTCTGTGGTCCTGGCTGCCCTTGAACTCACAGCATTCCTCCTGCCTCAGCCTCCCAAGTGCTGGGATTACAGGCATGCATGATGAGGCCTAGCCATCCTTACTTTTGTGTGTGTGTGTGTGTGTGTGTGTGTGTGTGTTACCAGGGATCAAACTCAGGACCTTGTGCTTGCAAGGCAAGCACTTATTCCACTGTCCCCAGCCCCATCCTTACTTTTGAGATGAGATCAATTGTATGTTTTCCAAATTCTTCCTACCACATTAGAAACAAAAAAAAAAAAAATACTATAATAAAACTTAAGGGCTAGCCATATAGCTCAGTGGACTAAAGCACCTGCTCAGGCAGGCACAGGGACCAGGGTTCGATCCCCAGCATGCCATGTCAGCCCCACCCCCCGGGGCGCACTGAGACACAATTGAGACTGGGAGTAGAGGTCCACAACTGTGTAATGAGACCCCATAGACCCTGTACTAAATACATAAAAAAAGAAAATAAATTTTGTTTTATATACACTGTACATATATGTATAATTTATTTGTTCACAAAATGATGTTTACTCTTCTAAACTTTTAAGTGTGCAGTATGGAATTGTTATTACAGTAAACAGAACGTAACCCTCTAAAACCTTTTCAACTGAGTATAAATGAACCATCACACCTACTGAACAGCAACTCCTTATACTGCCTCCTCACCCAAACCCAGAATAAACAATCTTAAATTCTCTATGAATTTGACTACTTTAAATCCCTTATATGGAAGCCAGGCATGATGGTGCACACCTATAATCCCAGCACTCAGGAGGCTGAGGCAGGAGGATCCTCATGAGTTTGAGACCAGCCTGGGCTACAAAGTGAGCTCAAGGCCAGCCTGGGCTACATGGCGAGACCCTGTCTCAAAAAGACAAAAAATGAAAAAAACTTAATGATAAATCCCTCATATGAACAGAATTAGGCGGTATTTGTCTTTGTACGACTGGCTCAGTATCTTGGTACTTATTGCTTTGAAACTCTGTCAAGTTTGGTACTCGACGCATTTTGATGCAAGTATTTGATGCAGACTCTTGTCCTTTGGTACTTGGCATGCAAACTAGGACCTTTCATTGACTGCCTTGTGACTTGCCATTCTTTAAGCCAAGACAATTTATTTAATACTTATTACTTTTGATATTCACTATATCTCCTGATCCAATTAAAGATGAGTGGGAAAGCATTGTTGTATTTTACTTAACAGATATGTTAAGGTTCTCTCCTGTTGTAACATGTTGTATTTTATCCACGTATCCACGTGTAGATATTTGTTTCTACCTTTTGGCTATTATTAATAATGCAGCAATGAATGTAGTAGTGTGTTATAGTTTGGATGTAAAATGTCCCCCCAAAGTCCCATGTATCCAGAGATAGGACTGGTGGAAGGTGATCGAACTGTGGGGTCACTATATTATCAGTGGTTTAATCCACTAATGAGTTCACGGCTGAATTACTATTAGGAAATGAGGCACAGTTTGAGGAAGTGGGTCAATGGGGGCCATGCCTCTGGAGGGGATTTCACTATCTCCGGGTCCTCCCTTCTCTCTGCTCCTTGGCTGCCATGGGTTGAACAGCTTTCCTCCGCCAGGCCCTTCCACCATGATGCTTCTGCCTTAGAGTCAAGCAACCATGGACTGGACCTTCTGAAACCTTGAGCCAAAATAAACCTTCTATCCCTTGAGTTGTATATGTCAGGTACTTTATCCCACCAACAAGAAAATGACTAATACAAAGTGAAAGTATCCCTGGAAGATCCTGATTTCAACCATTTAGTATAAATGCTCAGAAGTAAGGTCACTGGATCACATGGTAATTTTATTTCTAATTTTTTAAGGAAATGCCATAATTTTTCTATAACTACAACATTTTATTTCCACCAATAGGACACAAGTTTATAATTTCTTTCTATCTTTATCAATACTTGTTGGCCAGGGAGATGGCTCAGTAGAATAAGTGCTTGTCTGGCAAGCACAAGGGCCTGAGTTCAATCCCTGGTTCTGAAAAAAAAAAAAAGAAAGAAAAAAGAAAAAAAAAATACTTGTTGTTTTTGTTACAATGGCCAAGTATGAGGTAATGTGTCATTATTGTTTTGATTAATATTTCCATGATGATTAGTTGAGCACCTTTTTTCATATACCTGATGTCATGGTTTGTGCCTAGGTGTCCGCACAAAGCCTCATGCAATCATGAGGCTTCTATAGTTTGTGATTCATTCATGATCCAAGGCTGGGATTATGGGCCTGAGTGCTAAACCCGCCCTGGGGTGGACAGCCTGAATACAATATGGAAGGGAAAGAGGCTTGCTGGAGGCCACAGCCGGCTCCTTCCTTTTCTCACATCTTTTTGAAACCTCTCTTGTGCTTCTTGGCAAAATGCATGTTCCTAAGGAACTTGGGATCTATTCCCTTCAGAGACTCGTATCTTTGTGACCGAGGTTTATTGATGCCATTTCTTTGCCATTTTGGGGATTCATTGTGTGGGGTGTGGTTCTTGGATTTGGCTATAACTGCATTGCAAACTGCAGCCACCAAGCGTCTGGAGACTTTTGCCCATTTTAAAATCAGGTTATATGATTTTTTTTGTTATAGAGTTGTAAATATTGCTTATATATGTCATTATTAACCCCTTTATGAAATAAGAAGCTTGAAAACACAATTTCTTTAGAGCAAATGTCTTATGGCCCATTAGAATATACAATTTTCAGCATATAACTCCAATATATGGAACACTACCATATGGCCCAGAGCCTGAAACGCTATCTTCTACAGAGACAGTAGCCCAAACCCTGGTTTAAATAATAGGCAAGGTTTAAAAGAAAATATCAGTCGTGGCCTTGATCATAATGTAACAGGAAGATCACCTTTAGGTCAAATAATACTCTCTCTCTCTCTCTTTCAACAGGGTTTTGTTGTATAGTTCAGACTCACCTTGGGTTCACTATGTAGACCAGGCTGGCCTCAAACTCAAGGCAATTCTCCTGCCTCAGCCTCCCAAACGCTGGGATTACAGCAGTGCATCGCCACACCCAGCAGTATTCAAGTTACATATTGAATTTTCTCCCTAGAAAACACTTCACAGTCCCAGATCCTACCACTCAGGCAGGTAAGTCACTGATACAGCTCCGGGTGTACCAGGAAGCACCCCATTTCTGCATGGTGCAGATGGAAAGCTATTGTTTTCAACATGCAGCAGCCTTCCATCCCCTGCTTCAGTAACAGCCATTGCACATGACTCTTCTCCCCACTTCTAACAAATGGTATGTATGGTTGCCCCAAAACAGTCCTGTCTAGTCTCTGATGATTTTCAGGGAAGATGATCTATTGGCTTTAAGGGTCCCTAGATTAACTGTTTTTGGACCCACTGGCCACTCTAAGAATTAGACAGAGGAAAAACAGTAGAGAGAAGATATGGGAATAAAAAGAACCCCTGGGACAGTGTTTGAATCCTTAGATCCAGAAACTTAGGAATATGTCTGGATTTCCAGACTAATGAGCCCATAAATTCTTAATTTTTCTTAAACTAGTAAGATTTCAGTTTCTATCACTTGCTGCCAAATGAGTTTCTAAGTATTACAATTGGGTTTTTTTTTTTAATTTTTCATGTTCTATTCCTTGCACTTGAGAGTTCACATATTATTTTTTGTTTGTACATTATTTTATTTTTTTTAATTTTTATTTATTTATGTGTGCGTGTGTGTGTGTGTGTGTGTGTGTGGCCTGCTCAGCCCACCAGGGGGCAGGGCTGGCTGGCAT
>NDGN011556365.1:2637-23862 GCA_002564285.1 Tympanoctomys barrerae | reverse complement strand
TTTTATTTAAAAAAATCTATTATTAAAAGATAATGATAAAAATTTTTATCTCCTTTTTCTAACTTAACATACATATTTTGGCGATAATCTAATTTTTATACCTATCTCATACTGAAAAGTCACCATTTTATGCTTTCATAGAACACATATATGAAAAATGCCTTACTACTAAAATTCTGACACTAACAGGGAAATATTGAAATTTAAAGATAGATATTGTTAATGCAACAGAAGCTCCATACAGGTGGTCTTCTGTTTTATCTCATCTTTTGTAAACTTCACAAGAAGCAGGGTACCTGAAAAGCCTTTTTTATTTACCAATTTCACAAAATGTGTCTTAATTTTTATCAGAAGGCAGTAGAAGCCGAAAAATTAATTGAACAAAATATATTTCTTTTACAATCATTGCTTAAGACCTCTGTAACAGGACTGTGACCTTGACTTCAAAGTACACATGTACCACTGTACCATGGAAATAAACAAACCAAAGAAAATTTGATTACTGAACATCTGAGCAGGAATCAAATGTAAGGAATTAACCTAAGCAGTTTTTATGATGCTGACAAGAATAGAAAATACTCTCATTTTTTTCATATATACTAATATTACAAGAAATCTAAGAAGCATTCTAAAACAAAAACTTTGATGTTGGTTTGTATTTTATAGACATTCAAATATCTAACTAGTGATTTTTAAATTAATTTTTAATGTTCATGAAGTTAAAGAACATTTGTATCAGTTTCTTGAAATGAAGCAGTTTACTTTCACTCAGTGATCCCTTTACCAACCTAAACTTTTTATGTCATAGCTTTTCTCAGCAACACTAAAATATTTGACAAAAGGAAGGAAAATAACCGGTAAGAGATCAGGGGACTATAGAGCCTGGTTATTAGTGTTCCTACATGTTGTTATATGAATGGGAACTAAAGAGAAAGTACTTTCATGAAATATTCATGTAAGAAAGCTACATTGTCTTTATAAAATACTAGACTCAGAATGTTTGACTACTTCTAGAGAGAAAGAAAAGAGAAAAATTAGATATATGCTAGAAAGAAGCTTCTTAAAAAGAATTGTCTGGCGGCAAGGAAATGTAGATTTTTTTCTTACTAAATATGAAAACCATTTATGCCTAATAAGGATGAAACAGATATATATTACATTTTGATTTACTTCAGTACAAAGGAAACACATTATATTACTGTATGTTTAGTTTAATTTTCTTTGAAATTAAACATGGAAGTTCAGAGATTATAAGAAAAAGTATACTTATTAATAAAGTAAGTTTAAAAATATTACTTATATTTTCAATTATTTTATATCTTTAATATATTTCCATAATATTTTTTTTGCTTCAAAGTGTTTTTAAATAATACAAGTGAGGAGAAATCTTTTTAAGCTAGTCATTATCGTTAAAAAATGTGGTGAAGCTTCTATTTTAGTGATTTCCTCTTGACATGAAAACTTCGATCTCCTCAAAGCTGTGTTGCTGAAATAAACAACTTTAGTAGGACAATCACAAAAAACACCCAAAAAAACCACCACCAACAAAAATATCCTAAGTATAACTTTAAAGAAATCTATGTGAGGCAATAAAAAATAGGAATGAAAGCTAACTGCTCTCAAGTTTGAGCCCACATCAATATAATAAGGATAAACAAATTCCAAGTTCAGATGGTTAATTTATTAGACACACAATAAAAGCTAATGAATCTGTCTAAGCCATTTGACAATAGGAATTCAGTAAGTTTTAATTGGTAGTGAGAATGAAGTGAATTCCTAAACACTGTCCATTTGGACTAGTATATGAGCTATATTTCAGGTGAAAAAATCCTCATTCTGTTTGTGATTAGATGCACAAACAACCTCAAAGACCCTAGTTATCGATTACTACATTCTTTATTCTTCCACTACATAACTAGTTATGTCTGGTTCTAGGTGATGTTACTATTTGTTACCAGTGAAATCTCTAATCTGTCACTGAACTAGACTTTAAAATTAAGAGGCTTCCATTGGTACTTAAAATTAATGCCAGTACCAATCAGCTGTGATGAAGTTTGAATACATAAGAGACTATTTTCCTCAGTCAATGACGCTTAGTACAGGTGAAAGGATTTTCTTCTATGCAGCCACTCTGATTTTGAAAATTTCTATGTGGTGGGTGACACTAGAGATGAATGATTCTGTTAAATGTCTTTTTTTCTTCTCCAGGAATGCAAGCTCCTTGACAGCAAACCTAATAACTTTGTGTCACAAACTCCTAGCATATTACATGGTATAGAGCAGCATTTCTTAAGTTTGAAGAAAATGATTACAAATAGTGAGTTAATTTTCCTCTTTTACTTACAGAATGATAGGAGTTTATACACCACATTTGGGAGAATTGAGAAATAATGACTCAAATAATTTTGTTTTTCATAGGTAAGATAAAACTTTAGTTGAAAAAGGATACAGTATGAAAAAAATTCATCCCAAAATCCATGAATTTATGAACGAAAACAGTCATTCAATGTACTGAAAGTCTTTTCTGCATTCACTACTTTTTTTAAAAACTGCTTTAATTTCTTGAGATCTATAGCACTATAATACACAGTTCAATAAACTCACATTGTAACACACATATTCTCATTCTCTCTCTCTCCTCTCTCCTCTTCCCCCGCCCCCATATTGCCAACTTAATCAGAATCTCTTGGAATTAGGCCTAGCCATTGTTTTAGAAGCCTCTACAGGTAAGAGGTTAAGTATTCAGCATACTGGACTGCTAAATTAAAAAGAATTCCTATTTCCATTGCTGGTTCCTCTACATATGACTGGATTTCCTCAGGTCATTTATCAGTGAAACTCTGTCTTTTAAATAACTATTTCTTGCCCCATTTAAAAGTTCACATAATTCTACTTCAAAGACATGCCATTATTCTGTTCTAAAGTTGGTATAAAAAGTCTTCAAAATCATTTGTTTTGTCTCTAAAACATCCAAGATGCTTTATTTAACTTGCTTTTATTTTTCAGTCTTAGAATACAGGGTCGTATAAAGTATTAGACTTTTGTAGTCTTTCTAAAAGTTTAAAATTTATTCAGTTTCTAATAAAATATCCTGAACTTATCCATTATTCATGTTAATTATGTAGCTTCCCTGATCTTTTTGGTGTTAGTCTATTCCCAAAGAGATGAAAGAAAAAAACTATCAAATCTACTTTTGGTTATATAATGAAAAGAACTTAAATCAAAACTTTGCACACCAATGTTCATACTAGCATTATTGATAATAGTTAGAAGAGTGAAACAACCCAAATGTCTGTCAACAGAATGAGTTGGCAAATTGGCATAAAGGTACAATGAAATATTGGTATTAAAAAGTAAAATTTTGATACATAAATTTTGATATATAGAACATGGATGAACCTTGAAAACCATACGCTAATTAAAATATGGCAGACATTGAAGGAAAAACTTGGATGTTTACATTTATGTGAAGTACCTAGAATAAGCAAATTCACAGAGTCAGAAAATAAATAAGAGTTTATCAGGGTTTGGAGAGTGAATTAATGAGTTTTAAAAAATGTGTAAGTAGTTGCTATCTGGGATAAAGAAAAACATCAGAAAATAGAGATAAAAATGTATAAAATATAATAATAAAATGGTACTAATGAATAACTAATACCATTGAATTTTACTTCAAAGTTTTAAAATAATGACTATGTTATGTACTCTTTACCGTAACAAACAATTAAAAAGCTGCTAAATGATTTCCTTGACATTCCTAAAAAGTGAGTTTTTTCTTCATAGTGACCCTTACTTTTATCTTTATTATTAAAATAAATATTTTTTATGAAATATTGCTTTAAGTTTTACTGTTTATTCCTCCAAGATAGCCTAGCCTGCACTCTATTTAGATGAATTTTACAAGCTAGTAAATAAAATTCTAAAAAAATCTTGTCCATATTTTTCCTCATATTTCTTGATCTTATAACTTTGTTTTTAGATTTTTTTCTTTCTCTTTTATTTTTCATAAAAATAAAACAAAGGTTAATGTGGATACTCTGCACTTTTCACATTTCAAGCACAATGATACTGTGAATACATACACAACACTTCAAATCTGTACATATACATGTGCATGCATACATACACCCTACTTTATATCTACTCGCAGCCTTTTGTAAATTCTACAAAATTTTCCCTTTTCTTCTTGGGTTTCATTTTTCATTGAAAAATAAGTGTGTAAGAGCAGAAATTTTATTGGGCAGACAATTCTACAGTGCAGGGTATATTTAGATGCCAACTATTCTGTAAGTCATGGGGAAATAATAATTTCAAGAGTCTACTCACATGTAAGAAACAATAATTTAAAAAGAGAAAGATAAATAAATCAGAAAGATCTTAGAGGAACTGATATTACATAAACTATGGGGAAGCTGAGAAATGATGTTCTCAAAGGAAAAAATGGAGCCTAGCTGATAGCTAGTTTAGACTACAAATAAGCATAATATAAATAAATTAATTATTTTTAGAGCTCATACATTTAAAGTTAAAAAATTTTGGAATTATTGAAAAGAATAAAATCAATAGGGATAATTTGTCCTTATGGAACTTTGGAAAATTTAGGGAAAATAAGAAGTAAGTATAGTATATATAAAATTATTGAAAGATTCCATACAGAAGGGTAAGTGTATAAAATATATGATGCAAAAAGATAGCTAAAGCAAGAATGAAGAATGAGTTAGGAAAACAAAAAACCTAAATAAAGAGAAGAATGTGGAGTTGCAGAAAAAGCAGAAACTAGATGACAGTCTAAAATTTAGGAATAAACTGGAGTGGGCTGTTAAATAGAAAAACATTTTCCTATTTCTAAGATATATTTGGACAGTATACAGCAAAAAATTTTCTTGGAAGTAATATCTGACCAGGGTTACATGACAACAGAATAACAGCAGTAGTTTATTAGATGCTGTGAAATATAAAGGCCAATACAAGCCAATCAGCAAGTTGCAAGTTCATAGGAGGTGAATGCATGTCTCAAATAAATTAATGAGGCAGCCACGGGAAGCAAATAGGTAGAGAAAGCTATAGTCAAGCAAATTCAGTCAGCAATCCATATCAGCAGTACAAGGCAAGTGGAGATAGGAGGGAGGAGTGTTAAAGAATCTGTACCTACTTAGAAAACCACAAGCATAGATTGATTGGACAGAGCAAGTTAAAACAGGCAGCTAGCAAAGCATCTAAGAGGCCACAATATCATGGAATGGTAGAAAAGCAGATAGACAATGCTGGGCAATCTAACATGCTAAGATAGTGGACAGAAATGGCAGTACTACGCTATTTGCTGATGGACAGATCACCAGTAAATAAAGAACGCAAATCATTTAGCAGATGAGTGAAGTGAGGCAAAAAGTAGGTACAAAAATCTAAAGGCAATCAAGCAGGAAGATGGAACAGTAAAGAGGCAATGACAGATCATCAGAAGCAGCTGGATAGGGTAGAGACAAGCTGTCAGCAGGGTAACAAAACACCATTCAGGAAAAGATGAGATTGAGAGTGAAACGATTCCTGAATTGGGTATCTTCCATCTAGGAAACAGTAATCCATAAACTACATATGAAAATCCACAAGAGAACACCACAAACATGGAAATAGTAGATGGATCTGATTTCTATTGCCAAGGGATACAGAATGACCCCTAAAACATAGATACATAACAATCCACAAAGAAATTAAACAGATGGGAAAAATGAGTCCAAGCAATTTTATGATGATAAAAGAAACCAAAACACTAAAAATTATTAGTCTCAAAATGATTGGCTGGGATTGAAGTCTTCGCTTACCCCTTTCTGGAGCCCACAAAATGGGAATGTTGGGAATTTCTGCAGCAGAAAAACAGAAGAGAAAAGGGATTTCTGATTCCCAGTTTAAGGAAAGCAGGTCAAATTTAGGGCTGTATAAACTGGTTCAAGTAAATAAGAACCAGCCTGAACCTTCTCTTTTCCTCAGAATCAAAGCATTTCTGAGGTCTGAAAAAGGTTTAGGAAGCCCTCACCCCATCATTACCCACAACCTCCCCTGTTACACTTACCTCCAGTGCAAACAGTTTCCAGCAAGGAGGTAGTTGGAAAAATGCATTCCCATGTTTACATCATGGCAAAATTTGAGGACGATCAACTAATAGTACTTTCTGTGCAGTTCAGGTTTCTGATTCAGTGGGATTCCTTTCACTCTTTGTGGGTGAGCAGAGGGGACAAATACTAGAAACTACCTACCTCTTCGAAAGTGGATAAGAAAAATATTAAGGGCAGTAATTTCAATAAATACATAGCAATATCAGTAAATAATTTGGTGATTCCATTAGCTGCAATGAATTTTAACTTTATATGTTGATGACTTTAAAAAATTAACTTTCTAGTCCAGACATTTTCTCTGAATTCCAGATGCATATAACTAACTATAATTCAATATTTATTACTTGGCTTAGTTCTTTTTCTTTACACCATCTGTTAGAACTACTTTCAAAATACACAAATACTCTATTTCTTTAAGTCTAAATTACTAACATTTTCCATCTGGATTATTTCAATAGCCTCCTGTACTGGTTTCCCTGTTAAAATATAAGCCTGTGCACCATTAAACTAACAATGATATTAAGGTTTTATATCATGACTTCTTCTCTTTCTTACTTCATTTTTTTGCTTAAATGTTACCCTTTAATAAATGGCCTCATTTTAAATTATAATGCTAATTCCTGCTTTGATTATTTATCTTCCTTCTCTGGTTCATCTTTATCATCTGTAATACTATGCATTTTACTTGTTCTCTTACATTTGTGTTCCCTCATTAACATGTAAATTCCAAAAGGAAGGGACTTTGGACTTGTTTGCTCATTGCTATATCTCGATATCTTTCAGTCTAAGAAGCATTATTTTTTTTTATGGTACTTCTTTCATGATTATCAAATTTTTATAACATTCTTTTGAAAGCTCAAAGATTTTTGATTAAGAGAAAAGATTCTAGTACATGTTAGTGTATAATATGATAAATGTAAAATAGGGATTGATAAACTATAGACCATGGGCCAAGTCCTCACTACTGCTGTTTTTTTTGTATGGTCTGTAATTGAGAATTATCTTTACCTTTTAAAATGATTCAAAGAAATAAAAAGAATAGCATTTCATCACATATGAAAATTATATGTAGTATAATTTTAGTGTCCACAATATAGTTCTACTGTATCAAAGCCAGGCTTATTCATTCACATTATCTATGGTTGCTTGTGTGCTACAGGGTTGGTAGAGTTGGGTACACAGACCATATGAACCATAAAACCTAATATATCTGGCCCTTTAAAAATAAGCTTGCTATGTTATGTCTGTAAGTATTTATATTTATAAGCAAGGCTTCATAACTAAAGTTTGAGTTAAAATAGACTACAGATAATTGCTAATGCTGTTACAACTGTTGTCTTTGTTGTACCTCTAAGGGAACATGAGAATTTGTGCTCGTCATTATGTAAAAGTGTACTCTCATTCCTCCAAATATTTCTTCCTGATAGTGATATCCACTCATGTATCTACCCCACAGGAATTCCCATTTTAAGAGACAGAGTTCAATACTGGTAAATCTTGAAAATGGAAAAATAGAGGAGGAAATTGAAAAGAAAATAAATATAGCCTATATATATAAAACTCAAAGAGTCATATAATTACATATATTTCTATATACTGTTTTACACTAGAAAATTTGCATGAATATGAATCTTTTTTAAACCTTAGGTTAATACTAGTATGACACTATAATACAGCTGCTTCTACAATATAGTTGCATGAATGTGAATCACATCAATGAGGTTAATACTAATACAATATAATACAGCTTCATATACAATGCAATCCTGTGGCACTGCAACCAAGAAGCACATTACAATACAACTTTATTACATTTACACAATATTCAAAATTAAATCACTTTCATATTGATTTAACTACCAATGTTTTGCACAAAAGTATTTTAAAGATTCTTAAGACTTTTCAAAAATCACATCTTATTAAAATTGACCTAGTTTTCCTTTCATAAAATCTCATTCTGAGCAGCAATGCATGCAAGGATATTATATTATTTGTTGCAGTCAAACTTCTAGAAAGAGATAGTGAAGCTAAGGGAAAAACAATTAACCTCAATACCCTCATCACTGCAATGAGATCTTTATTCTTCATAGGGAGACATACTTTACTTTTTATATCAATTAGTCTCTCCAGCATGATTAACTGCTTTTTTTTTTTTTACTTTCAACAGATCATCTTCAAACTTAATATTAAAGAGGTCTGTTTGTTTCTTTTTAAGTCTCTTTTAAAGAAACTTGGATCTTTCCTCAAAATTCTCATCTGTGTATGAGTATGTGAAATGGTTACTTCTTCCAATGGACATTTTTTAAATCTATCCAATAGTAGCCATGCTGTTTTGAACTTCCAGCATAAAAAGGTAATATTTGTAAAATTGTTAGAATTATTCCAAATTACTTATTTTGTCACCCAAGTCCTCTTTCTGACTCCACATCAGTTTCCTTTAGCAACCAGTAATAACATGAACTTGTAAATATTCTACCCTTTGTATATATTATTCTGAAAAGTTCACAGTGTTTGACAGAAATACATTTGTTGTCACATGTTTTCTGTAAAAAGCAACAATATATCCAATTTTTAGGTTAATGTAATATACACATATTTGATTTCAGTCAGTAATAAAAAAAGAATTGGGGAAATCTTTACTCCTGGGAGTATACAAAGTATATGGGTATTTATGTATCAAATACATCTCAAGACAGATCTGCTTCTAACATTCATATCTGCAAGACCAAAATATTCTGACATACTAGCCTCTGTTCATCTTGACAGTGGGCTTGTGAGATTCACTGAAAATATGATCTCAGGTATTTATCCTTCTGACAAATTCAAGATAACAACACTTAGCCTATCTTCTCTAACATTCCCTTTCACTTCTCTCTATTGTCTACTTTTGGTCCTGTTCTGTTTGATATTTTTTTCTATAGAAAAAAATTTTCAGTATTTATTCAATGTTTATCCACTAATTTTTAAGCTAATGTTCTTTTAAATTATACTGCCTATATTAACAAAAGCAAGCTGGTATGGTGGCATGTGCTCCCAGTTTGTTACTTGGGAGAATGAGGCACAGGAGTGCTTCAATCTGAGACTTCAAGGTCAAGCTGAGCAACACAGGGAAACTGCTTATCAAAATAAAACAAGCAAATATTTGTGCAGCAAATATTGTTTTTAGAGCCCACAGTAGTTTATGTGTTGGCGGTTTAGACCTTGGTGTAGAGATATGGTTAATGATGTGAGCTTTTAGGAAATTGGGTATAGTGGAAGGCCCTTAAGTGGTTTAGCTGTCCTCTGGAAGGATTAAAGCAGCTCTGTTGTGACTCCTGAGTTCTCCTAAAAGTGAGCTGTTCTAAATCTCAAGGCTGACGATGGAATCATTTTCTGTTTCTTTTCAGTCTTAAACTCCCACCTAGATAATCAGTATTCCCTTGACAGAGTCTGAGCCAATGAAGCCACCTAATCTTGAATTCCAGTCTCCAAAATTGTGGCCAAAATAAAACTTATCTCTTTATAAGATACCCAGTTTCAGGTATTTTATTATAATAAAAAGGAACTAATATAAGATCTTACCAGGTGAGTGCTCCTACTGTTTTGTCTTTACACATAAAAAAAAGAAATGTAGTAATTATAGGTCATAACTAGTAAGAGGTGAATCTGAGATATGAACTATATATGTTTTTTAAATGTTTACACTGTTTTCCCAGCTAGAATTCCAATCAGAAAGAGAACATAATTTGTATCTAGAAATATTTGAAAGTTCATAAAAGGTATGATCTCTTTTCCCCACAGGGCACCATAAAAGCTGAAAGCATATTTTGGTACAGAGCAGGCATGAAATAAAGACATATTTTCTACTGATACCATTATATGTATATACAAAGTTTTCCTTTTCAATATATAAGTGAAATAAAGGATATAAGTCTTATGAAAGAATGAGGCAGGTAGAAAAAAATTAATGCAAAAATAACAATAAACAGACTTACGGGGAAGATACAGCATTTCTCTTCAAATTCTGTAACTTAAAAGAAGAACTAACCTTTTTTTGTTTATCACTAAGGGCAGAGAAATGGCCAGTGGATAGAACTTGCAAAGTTTCAGTTTCAGTTTAATGTTTGGACTTTGTAGGTTAGTAAAACTGTCTGAGCAATGAACTCTGAGACGGAAGCAGTTACTGAGATATTCAAACAAAGATTGGTATGAGTAACAAGGACAAAAAGATTTGGCAAGGCTTTGAATATGATAGCCTTTCTTTTCCCCAAATTATGAAATACTGTGCCCTTTCTAGTACTATGAAATTTATAATTTTATATAAAATGTTAACTGAAGATATGACACTAACAAGTCTATGATAAAGTATTTCTTGATTATCTTGATTCTGAGAGAAGTATTGATCAAAAATATTTCCAAAAATAAAATTAGAATATGGTGATCTTTAGCAGTTTAAGTTTCTACATTACCCTCCCTCAGCCCCCATGCTGAGCTTAGAACACAGTACTCTGTGCAGGCTAAGCTTGTCCTCTACCTCCATTTAAAAACCAGCACATAAAAGCAATTTTCAAAATGAAAGAAGTTAGTCTTGCTGGGACTATGTTTATATCCATTTGAAAAATTGTTGTCTTAGAAAGAGTATTTTAAGCAGTCTTGATGCATGTCTGATAATGGCTGATAATTCTTCAGTTTTGTTTTCAAAGAATTTCTGAATAATAACAATTTTTCTCATCTTGATACATGGTACAATCCCAGCTGTACTTAAAAAGGAATAAAATAACAAAGATCTAGTTTATTCATCCTTGTACCTAAAGGTGAATCCTCTGGTATAGCCGGGAAGATTGTAAGTTTATATTTTTGTATATCTTGCGCATGCATTTTCTTGCTTTTTTCTCTTTCCTAACTTAAACCCTAGTCTTCTCATTCAATTTTAGTTTTTTTTTTTTTTAATGTATTTAGTATAGGGTCTACAAGGGTCTCACTACACAGATCAGACTTGTAGTGATCCTCCTGTTTTTCAGCTTCCCAAGTGCTGGGATTACAGATATGCACTCCCATGGCTGGTCCCAATTGCTGCATGCCCTGGGGGCGGGGCCAGCACAACAGGCCAGGGGATCTGAACCCCCAGCCTCCTGCATCTGCCTATGCAGATGTTTTAATGCACTGAACTATCTGGCTGGCCCTCAATCTTAGTTTAAATTATGCTTTCATCATAACTTCACTGATACTCAGTTGACTTTCATCATAACTTCACTGATATTCACTATAATTTCATAGTTAGTAGAGCTGGTATTTGAATTCAGATCTGCTTGACCGGATAGTGTAAGCTTTTCTTCTACACCATAATTCATTCTAAAATGTTTGGACAAAGCTATGACATACCTCCTATGTACAGAATTACTTCATAAAAATTATAAGAGCTCTTTGAAATAACATAAAATATAATATTTCCACTTAAAGAAATATTTAGACCTAACTTGGGCAAACAATTTCAGTACTGTGTTGTCTCATTTTCTCATGTGACCATTTTAGGACCACATGTACTTTGCATGCCCAACTTGCTTCATAAATATTTGTTAAATTGAAAATAATGACTGATGTTCTTAGTCAACTGAAAAACTGTAAGTACACTTATACACTGAAACAGCGCTGGTTTTCAATGAGTAATACCAAAATAACTATTAATTCCAGATATAAAAAGGGATATTACTTTTAAAAATTACTTAAATTCTATATAATCTATTCAAAAATACATAGACTCCATCAATATGTACAGTTTTGTTTTATGTAACTGTTAAAAAAGAAATTTAAAGAGGAATACTATTCTAAAAATCTATCCTTTTATAAATCTGAACTTTTAAAAGCCAAATTCTAAAATTTAAAACAAAAGGAATTAAGAGATCTACACAAAAAAATAGGTTTACTCATGAAAAATATGTTTGTTATGAATTTTATCCAAAAACTTTTAGAGGTAGACCATCAGGAGTGAAGCAAGTTCTTATTTCTTTATCCCAAAGCTTAAAGCAGCAGCATGGAAATACTGTCTGATATCTTTGCTTTACAAATATATCCATCAGATATTTTTAAAAAAAATTTTATTTATTTTTTCCATCAGGTATTTTTATAGTCACAATAATTAGTATTTGAGGTTACCCTGTCTCCTTAGAATTTATAGTTATTATTATTAATAAAATGAGGCAAAAGATAAAAGTGAGCACTTATTTAATACCATTATAATAATTTTTTTACATTATTGTAATTTAATACCTTAGGTAATTTTTGGCAAGTCTATTACTCAATCTTTCTCAGTATTTCTATCTTTAAAGCAGATAGATATAACACTAGTATCTGCCTCATAGGACTGTTTTGAAAACTAGCTTAAAATTTGCTTAAAACAGTTTCTAAAATATATAAAAGATAGTTTTTATTTTGGCTATTATTCCTTCAATTATTAGAAATAACAGTCTTGAGAGATAGGCATTAATGAATTTAGCAAATGAGAAAACTGTTTGAACAGATTAACCTGCCTTAAATTTCATAGTTAGTAGAGCTGATATTTGAATTCAGATCTGCTTGACCAGATAGTGTAAGCTTTTCTTTTACACCATAATTCATTCTAAAATGTTTGGACAAAGCTACGACATATCTCCTATGTACAGAATTACTTCATAAAAATTATAAGAGCTCTTTGAAATGACATAAAATATAACCACAAAATGTGATAATAGGGAGAAGTGTATTTTATTCAGTTTAGTATGAAATATATCAGGTATATGAGTTTCTAATATTCAGCTATGCATGCATTTTTAAAAAATATTTATTTATTTATTAGTGTCAAGTCTACAGGGTCCACAGGGTCTCACTACATAGATCGGACTGGTGGTGATCCTCCTGTTTTTCAGCCTCCCAAAGTACTGGGATGATAGGCCCGTGCCACCACACCATCTCAATCATCATCTCAGTGTGCCCCCAGGGGCAGGGCCAGCATGGCAAGGTGGGAATCAAACCCTTGCCTCTGTGCTCTGCCTACACAGGTGCTTTAAGCAATTTTCTATTGTTGAATTATCCTATTTATAACGAACAAGGGTTAGTGCAAAAAATGGTAATTATAATTGTTGTGTTTTACTATGCATAATAAGTATTTTATTTCACCCAAAAGAATCCTAGAACTAGGGGCCAGGGAGACAGCTCAGTAGAATAAGCGCTTGCCTGGCAAGTGCAAGTGCCTGTGTTAAATCCCTGGTTCTGCAAAAAAAAAAAAAAAAGCCCCCAAAACCAAAAACCAACCAACCAAACAAACAAACAAAACTATAAAAGAATCATAGAACTATGAAAGCATATTAAATCTATTCTAGTATAAATATTCTAGAGTATTACTATATAATATGTGGCACTTTGCTAGTGAAATGATGTTTTCTAGAGACTACTGATACACAGGTGAAAAATAACTACAATGTTTAAATGTCTTAGTAAGGAAATTTTCTTTCAGAAACAAATTATTAAACATAGTATTTTGCTGTACATTTGTTATAATGTAGGAAAGTTCTCCTGATGTTAAAAAGGTCTGATGTTAACTTCTAGGTGACACTGTTAAATGTAAGCTTTCATCAATTTCCACAGGAATAAATTATGTTGTCTTCTGAGTACTTACATAGTATTCCCATTTTTTAAGCATTAGAAAAAGAAAAATGATTAATGACTGCAGAAAATAATGCCTGCTTATACTATACATACCTTTTATAGATGAGACTATATTCTCATGAAAAAAAATCCTAATTACTTAAGTGGAAAATATTTTTAGAAGAGCTTATTAATCTGTTGCAAAGAAATCTAAAGTAGGCTATAAATAGAACACGTCTTAAAGAATTTATAGTGTTTTTCTTGGAAATTCATGTTTCCTTCATACCAAGTTCTGCATATTATCCCATCAGTATTTATTATTTTGACAGATACTTCCTCATTTTATAATGAGCTAGATATAAGAATCATTTATCAATACATAACTCATAATTCTGGCATAGCCTAACAATAAAAGTACTAAAAGCAATTTTTAACTTACAAATTTCAAAAATCTTATTGTTTTCTAATTTACTATAAATTGTTACCAAGTACTTTTTAATAATTTCTTTTATGCTTATTAATCTTTCAATGTTTCAGGTTTATATATTTATAATTAATGCTTAAAGAATATTCTTATGTTTAAAGATCATGTTTATTATGTTTAAAGAATAAAATATTTTTAAGTAATAATACTTTTTGAATTACAAATAATAATTGAACATCAGATAATTAATATAGTAGTTCTTATGCGGCACAGACTTTCATAATGACTTGGATTTCAGTAGTGCCAATAAATTAGCCAACCTTTATCAGATCAGAGAAACAAAATATATTCTTAAAATTAAAGATTTTCATAATAAAATAAATACCTAAGAAGTAGAAGAGTATAGATTATATTAGTATATGCAAATTTTGATAGCATCTTATAGAGGAAAGAAAGTTAATGGGCATGCCACCATCAGATGGCTGAACAATCTTCTATGATATGCAATCTAAAACTAGAAATAAATTCATTAAGCAAATAAATTCTGTCAGTTATTTCTTTGACACTTGTAAACAAAAAAACTTTATTAAATTTGTTACTTAATTTTCCTCTCTATTAAATCTCAATAGAAATCTAAACTGATCAAATTACAAATTATAATTGTTATCAACCTAAGTTACTTAAATTGCAATTAAAATTTTTGTAATTCCTATCCACAGATTGAAAAATATATATATATATATATTGAGACTCAAACTCATGACCTCTCAGTTGCTGGGTAGGTGGCAGATGCTGTGCTGCTGAGCTATATTCTTGGCTCCACTGATAATAATTTTAAGTTGCTTTATTGATTCACTTTATCATCTTCCCCCAATTATACATATTCCACAAATAACTGGTTTTTGTTTGTAGATAAAATCAATTATTAATAATTATTGACTGTTAAACATTATAAATGTAAAGGATAAGTTTTAGATAAACTTAATTTGTCCAATTAATAACTGCATGTTCTATTAAGAACTTCTAGACTTTGAAAAATGTTGCAATTCTAAGCAGTACAGAGTAAGTATGTCTCAAAGCAGTTTCCTCTCCTTTAGGTACAACTGTCGAAGACAAAGAAAAATACTATGTAGTTCAGGTCCATGACTATATTTCTTAACTCCTATTTGACATGCCAATGTTATACTCAAATATTCTAAGAATCACAAATAACTAAGTGTAAAAGGAAATAGGAACTGAGTAAAATTATTTTCCATGGCCTTTATTGCTTAATTTTATTTATTTTATAAAGGTTTAACATTTTTATAAGTTTTTACCATAGATATTCATATCATATATATGCATGTATGTATGTAAAACATGAATGATAAACCCATTAAAGGAAAAGTTATCAAATAAATTGCCTCTTTAAAAATAAGTATAAAAGTTTATGTATAATATGAATTTATTTCAAAAAATCAAAATATACTTTTACCCAGGGAGTTACTACAGCTATACAAGAGTATCTATAAGACATGTTACAAGAGCATCTCTGCGATTTTCAAGTAACTGAGAAACTTTTACAGAAAAAAAACCCTGCTGAATTTCTGTTATAATAAAACATACAAGGCCGTAGACACAGATTCTTGTCAAAGAACAGTACCCCCCAATAAAACTTAGCAGAATAAATTTCAAGATCTTTGATTTATATGGACAATGAAAAGATAAAATATAAAGCTTAATTAAAATTAAGAAAATAATTAAATAAGATTATGAAGAGTATATAGAAACTTTAAAAGTAGTGATTGCATTTGTCCATTTGGTAGTTATATAGCAACAAGTAAAAAAAATCCTCATGTAAGTTAATTCTAAATTGCCAATTAATTCTAAGTTAAAGGCCAGCCAGATAGCTCAGTGGACTAAAGTGCCTGCTTAGGCAAAGCCCAGAGGCTGGGGTTCGATACCCAGCATTCCTTGCTGGTCCCATTACCAGGGCACACTGAGATGGTGATTGAGACTGGGCATGGTGGCATGCATCTGTAATCTCAGTGCTTGGGAGGCTGAAAACAGGAGAATCACTATGAGTCCGATCTACATAGTGAGACCCTGTACAGCCTGTACTAAATAAATGAAAGAAAAAAAAAAAACCACTAAACTACATTGTTTAGTGTTCATAGCTATCTTGGTAAATAGATACTTTTATTTCCCTCTTTTTAAGGAAACTAAGACATAGAGTGGTTAATTGATACCAACATATATGTAGTTTGTGTCGCTGGTGCCTGACACAGAATTCCTTAAATCCTTGGGATTTCATGAGTGATGGGAGTAACTTTTACCATCCATGTGAAATACCTTAAAACTAATGGGACCCCTAGATAGCATCATGATAGTGTAAACCACCTTTGACCAAGTGTTGTCAGGGTTGAAACTTTAGTCCCATTCACTGAAGGCATAAGCCTTCACTTATAGACTGGGCTCTATAGGAAAGTCCTGAACAGTAAGATTCACAGAGCTCACTAATGGGTACACATATGCAGATATTGCATCTGAAAAGGGCAAAGAATCTACCCACAAATCCTCCTGCCCATATTTTGCCCTTTACTTGGCTTTCACCTGGCTGTTCCTTTGGTGTATCCTGATAATAAACTGGTAAAAAGATTAAAGTATGTCCTAGTGTTTTGTGACCAATTCTAGCATAATTATCAAATTTGATGGCACCTAGTTGTGGGAAACCTACTGACTTTGTAGCATAATAGAACAGAAATGTGAGTAAACCGTAGACCCAGTACTTTGACTGGCTTCTGAAGTGAAGATAGTCTTTACACCTGTAGAATCTGATCTAACTCTAGGTAGGCAGTGTCAGAATGGAGCTGAAATGTACTGAAGGGCACTTGGTGTCTGGGGAAGTTGGAGAAATGACAGCTATAAGAAAAATTTCCACACATTTCTTATAATGAGTGTGAACAAAAGTGGCTTATGATCACTTTGTTAATAGGTAGCAGAGCTAGAGTTCCAAGATTTAAATTTTTAGCTTAGCATTTTGGAGTTAACTCGAAGCTCACAGGATATAAGGTATTCTATAATGTGAATTATTTCCCTATGATTAAAAATAATACTGTTATTTATGAATGAAATCTATGGTAATTTTTTCACCTTTGTTGATATAAGAGTGACTATGAAAACACCAAACCATCATACAGAAAGTAGGGTTAAATAAATTGAAGATCACTCACTTAATGTAACATCCAAACTAAAAAATCCACACTTTTACATCTAGAGCTAGTTTGTTTACAAATAAAACAAGACAAAATAAATAAAACAAAACACAAATATACTTCTGCAGAAGATGTCTTCTTTCTCAATTTTATTTTGAGTTATCTTACAGTATAAAAAATATAAAAATTGCCAAAGGACCATTTCCCATTAGGATCCATTGATAACTATATAAATTAAGTAAGGATGACCTTCTTGTTTATATGGTTTAACTTAATCATCTCCTACTACAACTCCTCTGATTGCTTTAACAGTAAATCTATCTTATTTATAATCCTAATGATAATTTAAAATATATATTTACAAAGAATAATAAATATTTTATCCTTGTTTTAGAAAACTGCATTTTAGTATACTACAGCAGTGGTTCTCAAAGTTTAGAAGTACAGCTCTAATCGCCACCATCTGTACCGCCTGGATGGGTGAGAAGTACGATTCAGGGATCTATTGCCAATGAGCTGAGACAGAAACTGTAGTGGGGCTTAGCAATCTGTGTTCTAACAAGCCCTCTGGATTGTTCTGATGCAAGCTAAAATTTCAAAACTACTGTGCTAACAAAAGGACAGTAATTATTTAATGAATGCAGAGAAAAGTACCTTACTGTTAACAAGGTTGTTGAAATAGTACTGAACTGAAAGTAGGACACAGTTAATACTAAGCTGAAATTAAGCCAAGAATTACTCTTTTTGAAAGGTAAAGTAAATGACATTACAAGAAGTAATATAAGTTGACAAGTGATTTCAAAGTGACATGTGAAGTTTATAGCTTCCTTAAAAAAAGGGCCTTTTCCTCCTGTATTAGTGAATACTACTTACTTTTATTTCCCTCATTTTTCTTATTGTACAAAGGTTGAAGGTGCTTCATGTGGCATGAAGTCTAGATAATTTTGTTTTTTTGGTTTATTAAATCCCACAATTAAATATAGTTCATATTGAAAATTATAGAAAACAATACTTATTTCATTACTAGTATAATAAAACTGTTCTAAATATTCTATTGCAGTTATCCTATTATACTGTGAGGCAAATGATAATGGCAACTCAAGTAAAGGAAGATAGATTAAATTTTGAATTGCAGTGAAAAACACATCAAAACAGATCTCATGATAGCAGTCAATACCTCCCATGGTAATGTGCCTGAAGTTCAACTGATACTGAAGATAACCAAGCAAATGAAGGATTAACTTCTAAAACAGCAGACTGTTCTTTGTATTTTATCACTTCTAGTTTAGTTCCAAATTAAAAATGAAATCTTTTTATAGTAATTCTTTCATAGCCAAACTTTTATATTCTTACAATCACAAGTCCAAAAAAAGTCTGTTTTGCCTAGCAAATTCATAAAACTATAAAATAGTAAAAAGATTGATAATGTTATTAAACATTAGTTTGCTAACTGAAAATAAGAAAGGCATGTGCTATCTCACCTCTGGAGTGACATCTCTTGGTGCAAACCCTGTTCCTCCAGTTGTTAATATCAAATTAAGCTCCTTTTCATCACACCAATCTATGAGAGTTTCCTGAAAGAAAATAACAGTATTGTCACATGCAAAAGGACTTGCTCACTCAGAACATCCAAGTCCTCGTATGAGGAAACACAGATTCTTTTCACTAATAAGCAAGAAAAATTTGAAAGACAATTCATGGAAAAATTTCTTAATTAAAAAGCACTCAGTTCAGAATATTCATTTTGCTAAATATGCAAAGTGAGATGTACACAACAAATTGTTGAAGGGAAATGAAACACTGAAATATCATAAAGAGTAACTAGCAATTGTTATTATGGATTTCTATGGCATAATTTAAGTTCTTTTCACCCTTATAAAACATATTCAAATTTAAAAAATTGACCACAGGCAGAGAGACAGCTCAGTGGCATGAATGCCTGCCTGGCAAGCACAAGCTACTGAATTTAATTCCTGGTACCAAAAATGAATGAATGAATAAATAAACAGATAAATAGTCGACCACTATGTGATAATTATGATTTTATTACTTAATAAGTATATCAATCCTACCAGCTAAATATTGCTATTTTAATTTCACCTGTAAAGAAACAGAATCTAACAGACTCAGAGGGATTAAAAACTTTCTTATAGGCTTACAAACTAGAAGGAAGAAAGAATTCAAACCAGGCCCACTAGACCTCTAATTTATGTTCTTCTACATTGTGACTGTTATTAATTTAATATTTTATGTTCAATTTGAAGTTAAGGAAGGCTTACATTTTCACTGATAATTTGTATGGGCTTCTTAAAAAACAAGAAACAGGAGTAATTTCTTAAACATTTGTTTGTTTTTGACATATTTTAAAGATTAGGACTATAGATGATAAATTGTGGAGCAAATAGGGACTCTACCAGATTTACCTATTTTTTTCATAGATGAAGCAACTGAATTACAAAGTACTGAAGTAATTTTCTCTAGATTAGAAAGCTAGTTTGTACAAAAGTAGAACTAGGATTTCTATCTGCTTACTTTTTCTATCTACTGCCAATTAAATGAATCTATCCTGTATGTTAACTACTTATTAAAAGTGTTAACAGTTATAAACTAAATGCAAAGTTGACCCTCATCTCAAAGTTAATAGTAAAGTAATGGTGCTCAAACATGGCTGCAAAATGGACTCATCTATTGAGCTTAAAGATAATTGTAGCACACAGTTATAATTCCAGCGCTCAGGAGGCTGAGGAAGGGAATGTAAACTTTTAACTTAGCCTGATGAGACTCTGTCTGAAAAAATAAAAAGAGGGTGATGCAGCGTAGTGCAAAGATCCTGGGTTAAATTCCTAGTGGAAGAAAAAAGAAAAAACTTGGGTCCCATTTCTGGAGTACAGCTTGTGTAAACTTTTAAAATTGTTTATGCTGGAGATTGAACCCATATGTTAAGCTTATTCTACACTAAGATAGAGCCATAGCCACAGTGCACTGGAACTCTAAAAATACTGTAAATTTAAAATGCAACCGAACCGAGAAAGTACTAAAGAGATGATCAGTATACTAATTTGAAGATAAATTCACAAGTCTACTGGATATGTTCATAAAGCTGTCAGACAGCTTAAAATTAGTTTTGTCATATAACATTATTCAAGTTTCTCTATTCCCAGAATGAATAACTGTTAATACCATATAGATCTCTTTCACCTAAATGATATTTGATATTATGAGCTCAAATAGGATTTAATTATTTGGGAAGTAATATTTTATTGTACAAAACAGCTGTGATGCAGAGCAATTTTTATTACAACAAAAACGTTAGTCTTTTAGGTTTTCAAGACAAACTAGTATAATTATATTATTCTATTATTTAGTTAATCTCCAAAACATAGGGATTCTTCTTCAACCACTGAAATTGACAGAATGCCAATACTCCAGGTTCCTAATAATTAACAAGAAAATATTTCAAGGAATAATTTTTTTGTCACTTCACTAGATATCAACAACATAAAGGTTAAAAACAGTACATAAATCTTCATTCAAGTAGCACAACTCTGAGTGCCCAGCATTCTGGAACTTTGTTATTACAAGCATGATCTCAACACTAAAGGAATATTATTATGTAGACGCACATTTGGAATAATGAATCTCAGAACCCATCCAAGATCTCCTAAACCAGAACCAACATTTTTAGAATGATTCCTCAGGGTGATATATGTCCACAGTAAGTGGGGAAAAACATATACTTTCTATCCATGTACCAATCTAGGTTGTCTACCATGTTAAAAACAAAACAAAACAAAACAAAGCAAAACACAACACTTGTGATCTTAGCTAGTTATTTATCTTTTTTTTTTTTTTTTTTTTGCTCCTAATGCCTTCAGGGCAGGTTTGGCTGGCTTGAGTT
>NDGN011556356.1:1441-14722 GCA_002564285.1 Tympanoctomys barrerae | reverse complement strand
AACTGTCTCATTGCTATTTGTTTCTCAATAAAATTATGGAAAAAAATAAAATAAAATAAAAATAACTGAAGATCTTTAAAAAACTATGTTGACAAGTCATTTCCAGCTAAGACACCCTGAAAAAAAGGATTCCCTCAGATTTTCAGCCTATCATGCAGGAGCGGCTAAGTTCACTCTGGTCCCATCTGCTGATAGTACTCTGCCCTGTTTCAGTGTATCCCTCACTAAGTGTAGCACTTTGGTCCTTGCAAATGGTTTTTCTATCTCTTGTCTCACTTGACATCGCTAGAATGAAATAGAGACCTTAACAAGCTGTACACAGCAACAACTCAGTCTAAGCCACACTATCTCTCCTCAAGCTAACACAGCCCTACACCCAGTCCTATTGTTAGCTACAAGGCTGAGACTGAGATAAGGCAGGGTGGGAACCTGACCCAGTGACAGCCAATCAGAAGACCTTTTGTCTGTGGATCTGACCAGGGTGATTCATCAGCCACCAATCCCAGAGGATTTCAACGAGAGGACAAAAGTCCACTGTTGCCTGAAAGCTGTGCTTAGGTTTATTTCCTTGTACCAAAAAAATAAATAAATAAATAAAAAGTTTAACTATCAAGAGCATCTTCAGAATTACCACAAAACAACATTCAAGAGAGAAGAATGGGGAAAGATAAGCTAGGTGTGTACTGGATCTAATGTTGCTAAAGTTACAGAGAGCAGAGACAAGTCGCTCTGCCATCCAGACTAACCTGTCCCCAAAAGAAGACTCTAGTAACTTCATCTTTCTTAAATGTCAACAATAGCATGGTTTTAAAAACACACATAAATCACTAAGAGAATGACCACAACGTTCCAAGCACAGATGCTGTCATAAGCAGTGTCACATTTTTTAGACCCGCCAGTTCACCCTTAGTTAATAAGGATGTGCAGTTTGCTCACCTATCTGCTCCAAACCATCTTTAGAAAGATAAAAGTGAGCAAGGTTTTCTTTTCTTTGATCTCTTTTCTTTTATATTTTACTGTCATGGAATATATAGCTGTATACTCATACATTTTGGAAACCACAAAAATCTCACTCATACTTTGAATCAGGAACCACAAAAGATAGAGACACTGTGATTTTCTGCACCATAGATATGAAAGGATTCCAGAAAATGCAAATATTGGAGATGTCCTTCCCCTCCAAGGAGAAGCCTTTAACCACTGCTGTAGGGAAGGGATTTCTAGAATGAAAAGAAACACTAAATAAATAAGCAAGAAAACCAACCAATAAACAAACCAGCAATCCCTTATAAAATGAGGACATTATATTTAAGGCCATATATCCTCTATTGATGATCTCCTTTTAATTATTTAATTATTTAATTTTATCATGAGACACAAAAAATCAAGGCTTAGAAAAGTCATCGGGAGACGCACATTCTCACTAGAAGTGAAAGCACTGACACAGCCATTCTGGGTCCACAGCAAGTCATTTTCCATTTATTTAATCATTCACCACACGATTACTTATTAAATGAGGAATATTTCTAAAAGCTATTTTGGGTGCTGGCTCTGGAAATCTTCCATGTCCAAGGCAGCCTTTGGAAAAGGTGGTTCAGAATACCCCATGCACATAGATTTAGGAAATACAGACTCTGTAATCCTGCTATCATGACCATATCTGTTCAGGTCAGAGATTAGCAGCTGGCCCATGAACAGCTACCTGTCAGACTTCCAGCAGTTAATAATAGAGCTAATAAAGTGTGTCCCAAATGTTTCTTTACCCTGGACACTAACAAGTTGAGCCAGTATAAGAATCTTTCAGAAGGATTAAAAATTAAACATACCAAAGAGAACAAGAAGTAGAGGGGGGTAGACCGCAAGAGAGAAAAGACCTCATGTATACCTCATGAAGCAATAGAAGCCACAGCTTAGTATAAATTATTAAGAGAATAAATAAAGTAGGAAGTTGATAGCAAAGGAAGTAGCGGTCTCAGTGAAAAAGAATTACAAATACCTGCTACCGAGAGAAAATGACATGTTAATTCAATCGATAAATGTATATTGGGCATCTTCAATATGTGAAAATAGAAACATGACCAAAACAAAATCCATGTCCTCAGGAAGTCTACTGACAGAACCAGACATTAATCAAATCATCACAAAACTCTGGCAAATGCTTAGCAAATAAAATCACACAGAGTTAAGAGAACATACGGCAGGAAGCACCGATCCTTAGATGGAGAGAAAGGTCCAGGAGGGGAGAGCTCAGAGACAACTTCCTGGGATAGAGAATTGGAGGAGAGATCTGAAACAGACAAATAGAAAAGGAAGAGGAGGAGGAATTAAGTGGGCAAGTGTGATTTGGGACAAACTGTGGTAGAGTGGATGGAGATGCTGGAAGAGCAATGGGCAGAGGACAGCAAAGCTAATCTGGAAAGTTAGGGAAGGCCACCTGATGCCAGGGCTTTTATTTCATTTTAATAATTGGCATCTTAATCCCAAGAGCAATGGGAAGCTAGCACAAGATTTCAACAGGGACAAGTTAGATAGACATTGAAACTCACATTGCAACTCTTTTGGGAATGGTTTTGAGGGGCTTGGAGTGGGAAGAACAGTCCAAAAGTTTCTGCAGATGTCCAGGAGGAAATGGCAACTTGGACCAAAGGGCTGGATATTATCCTGACTGCGCCATGCCTCAAAGTGGGGAAAACATAGAATTCATCTCTACATTCATAATGGGTGGTACCATCCAGGTGGTTAGTAATTACACCAAAAGTGGCTTATTGAATAATTGGAGATAAATTCTAAAAAAACTACTGGTCACTAATACTTTAGTTGACCCTAAAGGAGAAATGGTGGTGCTTCAGGTAATATTGTACTTGCTCAGAGGAGATATTTCAGGACAAAGGAAACTTTTATTCCTTAGATTATCATATTGATTGGTAGCCAAGCACGTAGTAGCGAAACAAGGAGCGATCTTGAGAAAAAGCAGCAAATATTTCCAGTCCAAGAGGTAGAATTCTAGAATAGTGGTTGAGCTCACATGTTCTGGAGTCTTAGCGCCTAAAGTCACTTTGGAATTATGCCAGTTTTCCCACCACATTACAGCAGAAATGCCATTTAAACCCTCTCTGACTCCATTTCTTTCTTCTACAGTGGTAATATTAATAGTATTATGCCTACCTGAAAATACTATGGTGAAGATTAAATAAGATTGCATGTTACTTAGTTATCCCAAGATACATAGAAAACTCTCAATACATCCTACTATTTTTACTATCCTCAGACTGTGAACTTCTCAAAGAAAAACACTCTTTTATTAAAGGACAGGTCCTGTGACATACGAGGTGCTCTATAAACTTGTGGTTTGACTTTGTGCATCCATCCATCATCTTCAATTTGAGGACTTCATTTCACACATTTGCCTCAGAGAGCCATGTTTTTAAACTGAGGTAGTCTAACAATCTCTTGCACCCTGAAAGAGAACATTCTTCCCACCCTGTAATTAACAGTCTTGCCATCACCTTCCTTTTTTCCTGTTCCAAAAAAAATTATTCAGTCTGCTTACCTTCCCCCCACAAATCCTGTTATTTCCAAATTAATTGCTTCTACCTGCCTTGCTTTATTTTATCTGTTAACTTTGCTTTCTTGTAAGTAGATGATATCTATTTTACTGTTCCCTTTCTCATATTATTAATGAACTTCCTAGTCCTGGCATCAGTTGAGAGTTATCCTTCAACCTGGCTTCTTAAACCAGTCTCTGAATTCTTTGCTGCTTAGGTGATTGCTTTTGGCATCATCCTTGCTAATTCACCTTTGTTAGGCAATTCTTGCTTCTGAAAATATCCCTTTCTTACAGAGTACAGGACAGAATTACTCCTCCCAGCAATTTTCTAACCGGTGCTTCTTTGGGGTTAGTTATATTTGGGGTTAGTTATATTGCCTCTTCAAAGGAAAGAGGCAATAGAATTGTGCTACAATTCTAGTAGCACATGTCTTCCAGCTAGAATTGCACATTGTCTATACCTCTAGCTGGTAAAAGGAGAAAAAAGCCACACCTCTAGGCACACTTCCAAAGGAATCAAATGAAAGTCCTCCCATCTCTGTCCCTCTGTGTATTACCTTCAAGAGATTTAATTCTGCTTTTCCAATTTTTATGCTCCACTGCCGTGCCTCGCCTTCCATATCTGACTACTATATAGGTGACTATACTTATTGATTGTATTTTTAACACTTGTGTCCTGGCTTATTACAAACTATTCATCCTCCTATCTACCCAGCCCCCAGTCTCTTGGATTTCTTTGCAAGGTGTTCAGCAAGATCTTTAGTATTTTGTTTCAGATGTGTTTCTATGTGAGGGCTTTGTTCTTCTTTTCTTTTCTTAACTCTAACTTATTACTGAGGGTCACTGTGTTTTCTGCGTTTTATTTCCCACATTTACCTTTGCTCCTGAGTGAGCAGCTCATAGCAAATCATGTTTAGATTTGGATCCTTGATCATCATAGACCCAGTAGAAAAGAAGGACTATTGAGTTGAGAATCAAAGAATCTTAGCACACAAAGAACCCAAGATGCTATTTGACACAATGCTTTCTCCAATATGGACATCTTTCTGACTGTGCGCATGCACCGATCCACCTCATTACAATGTATGTATTACTTCTACCTCTTGAGAGTCTATACAGTATGTTGAATCAATAATTCCCAGTAACTATTACTAAGTATTTAATCATACATGTCATAAATCTTTGACTGCTATTTTTTTTTCAAGCCAGTTATCCCAAATTCCTCCAATCATGCATTGACTGCTTTGGCTTCTACTTCCCATACTCTTCTATAGGGTTCTTGTAAGTTAATGCCCTTTCCTATGCATCTCACCTAGAACCAAATGCAATGACTCCCAAGGATGGAATAAACTCAGAGCATGGTGCATGGAGGACCATTTAGTTACATTCATCAGTTCAAATTTGCCATAGCTTTTGTACATAATATCATTACTGTGATTCATAAAATATTATATGAGTTACTCCTGAATCAGATGTCCTCTTCTACAGATTTATATAGTTTATAATTAATCAAAAACTTCAGTATTTGGAAAGTAAAAGTAAGACTTCACATTTAGACTTACTAAAATACATTCTATGAGTCTTGGGTCATCTTTGCACCTTTTAGCTCATTCTAAATTCCAGCTCTAATATTTCACTTCATGCTGGGGCTGGGGAGATGGCTCAGTGGAATAAGTGCTTTCCTGGCAAGTATAAGGGCCTGAGTTCAATCCCCGGTTCTGCAAAAAAAAAAAAAAAAAAAAGATAACTTCATGCTCTAAGTTTGGAAAATATTTCTTTTCTCACAGATCCTTGACAAAGATACTGACAGAATCAAGGCTGAAAATACAAACCACAGAGCCCTCCTTGAAGCTCATGTCAATAAAACATGCAGCATTCTTGAGGTTCTCCATCATGCAGGAGATATAACTCTGGAACATATAGTACTGCACACACTTCTCCCAGTACTGTTCATAGCATTATCATGGCAATGGATAACATGTACTATGATCTGTGTGTCTCTTATGAGCTAGCTATTTTTCTAAGAGGTTCGCATATATCTGTGCCTTCAGTCACCATAATGATTCTATAAAGTAGGTAGGCATATTGTTATTCCCCTTTTTGTAAAAAGAAACTAGGGCACAGAGAAATTAATGTGTTATCAGACAGTGGTGGCACAGAAAATTCAACTCAGCTAACAGATTTAGGCTCTAAATTCCTAATCCCTCATTGAAGGTTTGTCAAATGACATGCAGAAATATATATTTCATGACCCTTGGTCAATCCTTTCCAAAATAAGAAAAGTAACTGGTCTAATGTAGATTTTTATTTCTTTTTTTTTTTAATTTTAGGGACGGGTCTACAGGGTGTTCAGGGTCTCACTACTAGATTGAACTCGCAGTGATCTACCTGTTTACAGCCTCCCAAGAGCTGGGATTACAGATGCGCACCACCACCACGCCCAGTCTCAGTTGCCATCTCAGTGGCTCCAGGGGTGGGGCTGGCACGACAGGCTCAGAGATTGAACCCCTGGCCCCTGTGCCTGCTTATAGGTGCTTTAATCTACTAAGCTGTTTGGCCAGCTCTAATGTGGATTTGAAATGAAAATGAATGTGACTCTTGAAACTTCTAAATCCTCATAACCCATACCCACAGTTATGGAGAGCTAGCTTCTGCCAGCAACTGAACTCAGACCACTGTATGCTCAAGATTTACATTTACTCCATATCCATAGGCTCCACATGACACATGAAGTCTAGCTGCCCTTACAGTTTATTGACAGTGATTTGAGGGACCATTTATCTACAAGATGACTAGCTATCCCCAGAAATAACGGGCCAATTTAGCTGTCTAGCGCATTACTATTTGAATTAATCTGTTCTCTCTTAACGTTGAAAACTGTAGCCCTCAGTTGGAAAATGTCCCCACAGTTAGTTTTTATTTTTAAGGAAAAACAGCTTAGTATTTCTCTTACATTCATCTTAAAACATTACAACATCTTCTCCTCTTGAAAAGCTTTGTTTTTATTGTCCTAAGATGATAGTAGATAATATCTGCTTAGCAGGATATTTACCTCCCTACTCAAAATATGGCTCACAAAAGGTGTTTTCATGGCATGGTAGATTATTTCAAGGAAAGAATATAGGTCAACCCAAATATCTCCTTGCACCATCCTTCTGTGGGGAAAATGATTTATTGTGTAGCCCAGCTATGGAGACACAATTCACACCAAACTGGGTAAGAGTGGCCAAGACAAACAGGACTGAAAGACCAGAATCCCTAGGGAATCAGAGAGGCAGAGGGATCACAGTAACTGGTAGAGAAAAGAACGAGAACTAAAGAAAGAAGGAAACATGAGAAGATAAGAACCAAAGAAAAGGTAAGAAAAAAAACAGGGAGAAAGAGATCCCTGTGGGTCAGGATAATTAGCATGGATCACATGTATCTTTTAACAGTGAGCTAGCTTGTATTTCCAGCTTCAACTCCCAATGGTTTCCTCCCGTGACCCCAACATACACCCACCCCCAAATGCTTCCCTGAGCTCAATATCCTGGATGCACATTATGACATCACTACTCTTCATCTTTGTTCACAATAAAAGAACATTTAAAAGTGCTCAGCGCTATTCCTAGAACAATGTGTAGCTCAGAGTACTTATACAGCCTTTATTAGTTATTCCCTCCATTGTTTTTATATACTCAGTAGACAGGGAAACTCATTTGGTTATTGAGTACAAATTAAGTTTAAGGCCTTGTGAACAACTATTAAGATTGTGAAAATCCAAAATTAACCTTGGGATGACGTTGAAGAATGTTGTGATATGTAGACCAAGGTGACTCAACATGTATTTTATATTTACTATGTATGATTAAAAACTGTGTTTCTATGAGCCTTTAGCTAAAAACAAATTCTTTTTTGTAAACCACACTTGATACACAATGTATTGCTCATTACTGATACAAAGACATTTTCACTCCTACCCCTTCCACAATAAATTGCCAGAGCAAAATTCTCAAGAAAATCCATAAAAGTACTCAGGAAACATTTTGGAGAAATCTGACAATAGAAGTGATGCTTTGAGTTTGACCTCTTCAATGTCAGTCAATAGAACAATGTGTAGCTCATTGACTCACAGGTAAGTATTAAGAGGAGTGTTGCTCACATACTACTACTAAAACAACAGAAGCCATTTTTGTCTCTGGATATTTCAGGACAAGTTGAATCCAAAAGAAGTAAAGAAAGGAAATGTTCTTCCTGACTATTCCTCTAGGGGCTCTCAGCATCCTGACCTGGTGGGGGCAGCATCACGTGACCATCTTTTTGCAATGGAGGATATGGGAACAGCCCTTTCTCAGATAGTGCTTGCAATCTTCGAATTCCAGCCAAGCCAGATTTCAGTCCTTCTTCAAAGCTGTTGCCAGGCGCTAACACTAAAAGAACTGCACTGCATAGACTTTTTAAGGAAATCAGTTACAAACCTTTTTCATGAGCCAAACAAGTTCAGCTACCAGAAATATTTTGTGTGAAACGTATATAAAGACCTGTTGTTGTTTTGCTTGGTGTTTACAGGTCAGCTGTCTTTGTGCACCAACTTAGAATATGATGAATGAAACGCAAGTTTCCACAATGCACAGCATTTTTTCTCATGCTTCTTCCGCAAGACTGTGAATGCTAAAGACCAACGATGGGGACCAGCAGCCAAAACAGAATTCAGGGCCATGCCCACTGACAGCATTGCGGAGTTACTGAGGGAACAGCAAGACGAAGCTTTCAGCTTCTTCAGTGTCTAGGAGAAAGTATTTCGAAGGAAACTGTGCTTGGGGAAAGTTTTGTTAGCCTCAAAATCAAAAGTCATGTAATAATAAAGACGAAGGGAAGGAGTTTCATAAGAAATCCCTCAAAGGTACAACTAAATTTTCAGATCCATACATCAGAAAGGGAATTGCTTTTCAAATACAGAGTCCTAAGAGAAACTATGTAATTTACAAGATTATGCCATGTTCTTTAATTTACTAAGTCCCTACAAGCTACAGATGCCAAGCTAATAAAAATGATTGGCTATATGAGGCAGGTTTTCATATGCCGTAAGTAATTCCTGGTCATGTGCAATACATTATTAGACCAACATTATTAGATAAATGGACAAGTCTCTGAATCTTCTGTAAGAAGTCCTTCCATATCTAAACTAGAGGTACAAGTAGGGTCAGCGTAACAGATGATATTTTTTGATTAGCTATGGAGGGCTTATGTTTTCTTAGATTCCTGCCAGGTCCCAAGAGGAGAATATATATATATATATATATATATATATATATATATATATATTCCTTCCTTGATATTCCCAACAAGAAATCTAAGCATTTCAATCTGAAAGTGTCTAGATAGATTAATCCACTTTCCTACCAGCCCTGTAAATTTTTCTTGCATGCTCTGCCATAGTGAAGAATTCAGTTTTCAGAAATCTTTTCTCTATACTCATCAGAACTGATTTTCACCAAGTGCTACTGATTCTACTTCTGAAACATCTACTGAAATCACTGTACCTTTCCTTCTCAGGGACACCCTCATTTAAGTCAAGATCTTCTGTAATTCACAGTCACGGAAATGCTATGTTAGCCAGGCTTTCTGCCACTTATCTGACCTTTCCCTTCTCCAACCACAGTTCTTATTCCTGAAGTCAGTGTCAAAATGGGTCTGCCTGGAAGAATTCCTCACTGTTTTTAAACATGGATCTGAGACACCAGAGACAAAAGTCAAATACTGATAATCTAAGTTACTAAATTATAATTCTATCTAAAATAGAAATATGTCTAGAGTTCCTTGTGAAAGTTAAGGTACTGGCTGGAGAAACAAGGCTTTCATACAGTTTGATTAAAATAGGCTGCCTGATACTTCCAAGGATTTAAAGGACCCTCTGTCCTCATATTTATATGTTCCCTATTTTATAGTGCCCTTCTACATCTCCTCCTCATTATTGCTAATGAGTGAGCAAGACTGGAGGATAAAATGTGTAGACAGAAGATAGGAAGTGCTGATTATAGAGGATCCTAATAAAATAGAAATGAGGGGAAGAAAGTTTTTCTCAGAGAGTAACAAGGATTTCTTCACACATATTATTTTTTTAAGTCTCAGAGAAATTTATGTCACAAGTTTAGAAGATGTTAGATGAAAGACAGCAGAACAAAATTCTGGGCTGAGAGATCCTTGCCACTAATCTAGGAGCACTCAGCAAGTGCCTGCATTGGGTGTTTTCCAAGACAGCTGGCCACGGTGCAAACCCCTTGTGGGGTTGCACACTGAAAAGGAGATCAGACACAGGAATACACTATGTGACACCAAACGGCCAGAAAAAGTCTTGGTTTTATGTAAAGAGGGAGCTTAAAGGACTTTGGGGAGAGTAAATTAGACAGGATGTCCAACCCACATTTTCATCAGTCCTTGAAAGGGCCCCCAAAATGGCCGTCTTCCAAACCATAAAGAACAGATGGGGGAAAGAAGGAGCGGAAACTCAGTAACTGGGTGCAGTAGACTAAGACTGTTGATTGTAGAGTACTCAATCAAGAAGAGAGGAAGTAGAAAAGAAATGGAGGTAATAACAGGTGCTATTATAAAATTATCTGACCCGTACAACAGCCCAGTTACTGTTTCTCAGTGCGTAGATGAAATGAATAGTGTTATTGACTATCAGAATCCCATGTGGACTCCTGAACCTGGACACAATGGCCTAGAGGAACTCAGTAGTCTAACTCCCCACTGCCTGAAGAATAATTAAAGAATTTTCACTTCCTATGGAAATCGAAAAGATTGAATCAAGTAAAAATAAGCGGGCATAATGATGCCCATCAGCTTCTCATCAAATCACCTGGTTGGGCTTATAAATGGTTTAAGCAAGTAGAAGATGAAAGGAAAGTGCTGTGTGATTAAAATCTTTTACCAAGGTGACCCTAAAATCAGGTCACCCAGTGTTTGGAACAGTCCTAATCTGGACTCCTTTGAGTCCTGGAATGTGGATATTGATCTGGTTTCATGCTCTTGCAGTTGAAAAGAGGAGTATCTGCTGCTGAATGAGTACATTTTAAGGAATTGTTATTTGGCAGGACACTCAGAGTGTGTCCAGACCTAAAACCATGGAATAGCATGGCCACCATCTCCAGAATGCTGGTGCAGAAGAGGGTTTGAGTAGGATAGACTAGCCGGTGTTAATGTTTGTCCTCTTTTTGCTTGGCCCACGTACATCCCCTAGTCATTTCCCCAGCTTCTAGGTGTGGTCATGTTATCTTCTTTGATAGTTAGCAGTAATGCTTTCACCCAGGCAGCCCTGTGCTTTCTCAGTGGAGTTATGATGAAGGGACCAGGACAGGCTTTATTATAAAAATGCCTTATCTGATGTTTACTAAGCTATTTCCATAGCAGTGTACCCAATTTGGCATGAGTGCAGTGATTGAGGTCCCATGCCCTGACTCAAGGAGACATGACAGATCTGAATTTCCAAACTACACTAAACCATCCTTGTTAAAATAGGTGCATGTTCTAGTGTCTTTCTTTGCCTATCATACTTCTGTCATTATTAAATCTCCTGAGAAGTCATGTGACACAGTGCTAACCTATAAGAAGTAGAAGTCTGTTGAGAATTTTGGGGAAATTTTTTTTCACTTTCCTGACACCTTTCTTTTCTTTTCTCCCTTAACCTCCTTGGAATACAGTTGGAAAAGTAGCCTGGTACTTGGTGTTTCAACAAATATCCTGTAACAGTGAGACAACAATCATGAGTACAAACATGTAATTTCCAAGTACAGTGGACCATACATTTAGAGACCTAGACCATCTGCCATCAGAGACCCATGTTGAATGACTCAGGTAGTCCATGTTCTCATGTGAGCCACTTTCATAATTCAACTGCACTCTTGGCTATTTTACTGCTCAGAAGCCTTGGACAAAAGTACAATAGTACCAAATGTACCAACTGCAATCAGGTGTTTTGCTATTGTTCATTTTGTCAGGTTTATTGTCTAACCTGGATCAAAAATGAGTTAGTGCTGCTTTTTCTCTACTAAACAAAAGATATAGTGAGGAACCATTGGTCAAAGTGGAAATGGGACCCCTAATTATTTTATAATGAATTACTCTCAATGTTTTTGTCTCATTAGTTTTCTTTTCCCTGAGGTCTGTCTGCTATCATAGAGGTTTTGGTACTATAGAAAGAAATTTGTTCACCATGAAAATATTAATGTCCTCTCTGAGTAGAAAGTCAACAGGAAAATTTCATGTCAAATTATTTATGCCACTAAGAAAATGGACAAAAGCCATTTAAAAGATTACTTAGTGAACTAAAGTGCACCAGCAGGACTAGTGATTAAGGTTAGTGGAAGACCACTGATGCCCAAGCAGGAAAAAACGCCAAGGGCTGAAACCCTCAAGGAACAGGTCATTACACTAGTTTTAGAGCTTTGATCAATAGAAGTCTTGATTAAAGGGAAAAGGAACACAGAACCAATCAAGAAAAGGAGAAGCTGTAAAATTCTGATCAACATTAGCAATTAGATCTTTTGCTTCTAACTGGATTTCCTTATATTCTATGTTTTGAGATTGGAAAACTTTCTTTTTATTTTTTTTTCACTCCCATCTCATTGTATATAGAGAATGCTATCATTAGCTAATGCTAACTATTAGAAAGGAAGGCAAAGAAAAAAAGAGGGGAGAGAGAGAGTGAGAGAGAGAGACAGACAGACAGACAGAAAGAGAGATACAGAGACAGAGAGACAGAGACAGAGATAGAGACAGAGAGTTAACTGTTATTTTGAATGTTGGAAAATGATACAGCCTCATGTCAGAACTAGATCGGAGTGAAATATGATCATTGCTTCAGTGAGCACTTGATGATGTCAGGAAGATAAAAATAAAGCAAGGAAAAAGAACAAAACAATAAAAATGTATTTATGTGCAATAAGTACAAGAGTAAAATAACTGCTTCCAGGAGGAAAAATCGCTAAGAATCAGGAAACTCCACAGAAAGGATGTAGGAACATGCAAGAGGCTGAGCTTGATGGAGGGTTCATATTTGCATGGATGGAAAGAAGGCACAGAATGGACTAGTAGCAGAAAAGGCTGCATTGCAAGTAGAAGATCTATTCCTGAAGAGGAGGTGTACAAGAGGAGGTGCAGAGGAAGAACAGATGATTGTGCCTAGGACCAAACTTCAGGTTAGCAATATGCCATGAGGAGACAAACTGAACTCCAAGGAAGCAAAACAAAATGTCCCCAACTTTTATTTGTGCAAGAAGTATTTTTGCAAGGTTATCATATTATCTGGTGCACATAAACTTTAAAAATATTTTTAAAACAGTATCATTTCTTTTTTAAATTTTAATACCACATTATCTGTTTTTAAACTGTATAGATTTCTAAGGAAAAATGTCTCATCACTACTAGCTGCTAATACTCTTTCACGAAGAGATGGTTTTATTGAAATCTGTTAAAAATGCAAAGGAACAAATAATACCCTGCCTTCTCTTGCATTTCCTTTCAACTGAGGTTTTTTAAGGCACTTTGAAAATGGCAGCTATATCTAGATATAATATAATCTGACTATACTGTCTTTTTTAGCCAATGAGAACAGAACAGCATAATACTGACAAGTACATATGATCTCAGGATCCAGGTTCAGAGCATCACCTACACAGTAGGACACACAAAAGAAAAGAAACTAAAGATAGAGGGTTTTTTTTTTTTTTTTTTTTTTTTTTTTTTTTTTTTTT
>NDGN011556354.1:1061-11605 GCA_002564285.1 Tympanoctomys barrerae | reverse complement strand
AAAAAAAAAAAAAAAAAAAGACCACTAGAAATTGTAAATCAACTTCCAGAGGATTTTATTTGCAATTTGGGGCATTTGACACTATGCTGAAGGGTAAAGGAAAACTAGAGAACACTGATACACTGATACAGTTGGATTTTATAAGGTTTATTAATGCAGAGGACATGTGATAAGGAAGTAAAACTAATGGCAAGGAAGTATTTGAGAAAATGTTTCCTTACTAGTTCTTTCCTTCATCATAAATTATTATTGTGAAGTTAGTACAGTGGTGTCCATTATACCCTAAATATCCTAAAGGCTGATAGAGTGTTGTAGCTGCTTAGTTAAGTTAATCAGACATTTATTAATTCAAACCAAATACATGCCAGAATTTTGTTTTTAACTGTATTTTACCATTACTATATTAAAATAAAATTTTAAATTATATGTTCAAAAACAGAAGCCATATAATATGTAATTAAATCTTTTATTCATCCTTATTTACTAAGAATATAGTTTCAGAAGTATGGTTATTAGCTCTCACTACATATTTTGGCATTTTAAGAGTATATTTTAAGATGCCAATATTGTTGGGTTGCTTAAAAAACTTGTACACAATTTGAATTTCATGATATAGTTTCATAGTATAGTTCATATTCAACATAGTTCAGTAGGGAGTTTCACAATATATTAGTTAAGTAATACTCAAAAATGTACTTCTAAAATGTCTCTTGTCTTCTATTTAAATGCTTGGATACAGTGAATCTTAGTATAATGTATCAAAATTATATGTAATGCAATAAAGCAATTTTCTAGGTATGTGTGTAATATGAGAGCATTTATTTTGTCCAAAAATGAACCTTAATTATTATTATGTGCTTAAGTGAATACAGATATAGTGATTAGAGTTCTCTAAAGACACAGAATCAATAAAAAAAACACACATACATGTAAGCAGGAGGATATATTAGATAGGCTTCAAGAGCATGGATGGAATAGTCCACAATGGAAGTCTATATGCTAGACAGTGAGAAGATCCAGAAGTTGTTCAGTGTAAAAAGCTAGAAGCCACAGAACAACAGTAGGAGGGGTCAAGGACTTGGGCGTGATATTTTACATCTGTAATTCCAATGCTGTGGGAGTCTGAGGCAGGAAGTTTGTAAATTCTGGGCAATTTAGTTACTTACGGAGAACCTGTCTTATAATTTTAATAAGGGGAGGATGTTCAGAATATAGCTTAGTGCAAAGATCTCACACTCAATTCCCAGCACTCCCCTCTCCAACAGACACAAAGAGGAAGAATCAAGAAGTCAAAACCATCTCAGACTTCAGGTGTAGAAGTTCCTCGAAGAGTAGCTGGTGTGAGTCTTTTTTTTTTTTGTTTTTTTTTTTTTGTGTGTGTGTGTGTGTGGCTGGCTCAGCTTGCCCTGGGGACAGGATTGACTAGGCCTGTATTCCCAGGGTTTGAACTGCAGTCCCTGCCCTTGCCTCAGGCTTGCCTAAGCAGGGACTTTAAAACCAGTGAGCTCTCTCATTGGCCCATGAGTCTATCCTGTAAGGTTAAAGAAATTGGAGTCTGATGTACATAGGCTATGACAGTATAAAAGATACAGTCATTCAAATGGAACAGAGCTTTTTCAAATGCTGGCAGATGTTCTCCTTTTTGTTTTTCATTCCATCTACCCTGCAAGCTTATTGGATAGTGACCCCGTATTAGGATGGCCTGCTCTGGGCTTACATGCCAATCTTCTGTGGAAGTATCCCTACAGACACACTCAGTAATATGTTTTACTAATCTGCTAGGTGTCTCTTAGTTCAGTCAATCTGATAATCTTGATTGATGGCCACAATTGGTATAAAATAATTTCAATGACTTGTACAAATACCATAATAGTGATTGAATGTGAAAGGATGTGACAGTAAATTATCTGTAATATTTCATTTCTTTTAAAAACCCAAGTATGCATGATATGGCTACCATAATAATGATTATGGTAGACATAATCATTATTTATGGCTAGAGTGGGAACCTAATTTTTTTTTTTTTTTTTTTTGTATTTAGGCCAGAGTGTAACAGGGTGTACAGGGTCTCACTGTGTAGATCGGGCCCATAGTGATCCTCCTGTTTACAGCCTCCCAAGTGCTGGGTTTAAAGGTGCATGCCACCATGGCCCTCTCAGTGCTCTTCATGGGGGGGGGGCTGGCATGGTGGGCCCAGTGGGTTGAACTCCTGGCCCCTGTGTCTGGCTTTAATCCACTGAGGTATTTGACCAGCCCTGTAAATGGTATTTTATTCTTTAAAATTCTAGTTATTTTTACAATGTATTAAATTAATAAATTAAAAGAAAGGTACCTTTTATAGGAAGGGAAAGCATGAGACACTTTAGGCATTTGTGATATGGGACATTAACAGAAAATATAGCACAAATTTAGTTTGTATCACAGCAGAATTTTAAAGTCATCTTTAGTACCAGAAGGATAAAGAATATAAGCAGATTAAAGAAAATTACTGTATTAGTCATCTTCTCATCGTTGTGACCAAATACCTGAGAAGATCAATTTAGAGGAGAAAAGATATATTTTGGTTTTGGAGATTTTTAGGCAGTGTTGGCTGCTTCAAATGCTTTGGACTTTGAAATGATTAAAGAGTAATCATGATGGAAGAGTAGAAGCAAAGCTACAGGGACTCAGAGACGAAAAGGGACCAAACACATGACCCAACCACTAGGCCACACCTCCTGCTTTCCCATTTCGTCCTCTTAGTGTCATCAATTGATCAGTCTTATCAGGATTAATCCTTGGATGAATTATACAATCCAGTCATCTGGTAACAAAGCCTTTACAAAATTTAAACTATAAATCAGAGTTATTAAAAATAAATATTGCTTACATTTTATACTTTGACTGGAGAAGTTATATTTCTAGTGGTCTCACATCTCCAGTATCGCTGGTCTAACATCTCCAGTATTGCTTGATGGGTGATATGCGATAACTGCATCAGCAGTCATTCAACCTTATTATTGAGGACCTTTAGGCACCATTGTAGGTATTTTAAATGTCTGTGTACAAGGCATAGAAGAGTCTTGTACACTGATTGGGGAGGTTTGATTGATTTTAATGTATTTTTACCTGTGTGAAAAATACACTCCATTTCAGCCACTGGAAGTAAAGAATTTTTTGGTTTGTCATTGGATTTTGCCAATTTGATGACTTTCAGTAGTCATATCTTTTAGATACTGTACTTAAATTTGGTTACATTACCAGCTCATAATTTTTCTTGTTATTATGTATTAATTGTAATCCTCAACTTGACTCTAATTTCTTAGAATGCTCAGTTATATAAATGACAGAAATTTAAGAGAATATAAACTCACTAATGATTGGAACTTAAGAGCTTTTTCAGTATACATTTCTACTTCCTTTAATTTAAAGATGGGGAAGTTCATTTTTTTAGTTTCAAGAAGTGCTATGAAAATTTCAATATGCAGATGTATGTTACAGTTGTGTATCTCCTTTTACAGTGATGGTTTTATGAAAAAACGTATATATAATAAAAACTTAAAATGTGCTGAGCATTTGTCATCTAGGTCTTAAAAGCTTCTTTTTTATTTTTTTAAAGCTTATTTTTTAAAATGTCAGTTTGACTAAATTCTCAATAGGAAACCATGAATTTTAGATATTAAATATACTGTTATTTATACCTAATACGGTATTATACATTTTGCATTTAAATTTTATTTTCTCATTTTCAGTTTTTATCGTTTTGCTCAGACCAAGTAACAAGTTGTAAGATAATTTTCTATTTTCCTGTTTACATTATTTGTAAAACTTTCGATTGTTGAGGTGTTGAGAACAGCACTGGACTATGCTGCAGTCCGCCATTTCCCTATCACATCCACCTTCTACCACAGCTGTGTTGCACTTATTATCTGTTGTTTTCCAAGCTATAATTTCCTTCTCACTTGTGGCTAAAACTCAACTTTTGATGATTGTTTTCCACCCAATTCATTGATCTTTGATCCTATACCAAATGTAAAATAAATGTTTTTTTTTTTTTTTTTGCCAAAATTCTGACAAGCTTGTATTGGGAGTCATCAAAAGTAACATCAAACTTTCAATGAATAAAGATGAAATAGCCAGCTGTTCTCCAGCTCAGAACTCATTCAGTATAGTAGCGTAATGTTTTCCATCTTTTTCTAGCTGAATATTTTTTTCTATATCTAAATGTACTGTGATTATCACTTTGTCATACAAAATATAGATTTTTCAGCATTTCTAAAATAGTGAATTATGTAATATATTCTGTGAATACACAGTTTGTTCCTAAAACTGCCTTTTGATAGTGATTTACATTCTTTTTCTTAGACTTACAATTTTCAAATTGTGCCTTTCCCATATTATCTTATGTGTAACTCAAGTACTTCTAGGCTCTCTTTTTAAAATTGCTTTTTAATTATATATATTTGGTACAGGATCTCACTATGCAGCTCAGACTCATAGTGATCCTCTTATTTCAGCCTCCCCAAGCTGGGTTTACCTGGCGCCACCACACCCTGTTTTGGTGGCTGGTACAGTGCGCTCGGGTTCTGGGACTGGTTGGATTGCAGTACTGGGGTTCAAACCCAGGTCCTTCCTCTTGCCAGGCAGGCACTTAAGACACAGAGCTATCTCTTCAGCCCCAGGCTATATTGATTTTTATATAGAATGGTTAATCATGACCTAAAAATACTAAATGAGAAATTTCAGAAATAAAAAATTCATTAATCTCTAAAAAAATTTATTGCATTGTAATATTCTATTTTATTATTAGTTATTATTTCTCATGCCTACAATATTATTAGTATGTATTTATTGAAAAACATAGTAGAGTTGTACTTTAGTGTCCATGGTACAAGGAACTCTCTTTAGATATCAAAAGCTTCATATGTTGAAGTTCCTTATATAAATGACACAGTGGGCCAGGGAGATAGCTCAGTGACATAAGCACCTGCCTGGCAAGCATAAAGTCCTGATTTGATCCCTAGTATTTCAAGAAAGAAATAAAAATAAATAAAATAAAGGCATAGTATGTGCATATAACCTATATATATCCTGCAATATACTTTAAATCATCCCTAGATTACTTTTAATACCTAATGGAATGTAAATGTTGTGTTAGGGATCTACTAGGATTTATGAAACATATACCCTGAGTATAAGAGATATATGAGGGAGGGAAGGAAAGAGAGGGGGGAGGGAGAAAGTGAAAAAAGGAAAGGAAGGGGAATGGACATTAAGGACAAGTGTGTGTGTGTGGGGGGGGGCTGGCTACCCTGCCTTGGGGCGGGGTTGGCACAGCATGTGGTGCTGGGATTGAACCTCCATCCCTGTGCTTGCCTAAACTTGCCTAATTAGGTGCTTTAATCTGCTGAACTATCTCGCCAACCAAGGACAATTTTTAATTAATTTATTTTAAAGAGAATAGAAAAACAATAGATAACAGTAAAATGGTACACAATTTTAAAAAACATGATAGGTTTTCAACAGTAGTTGTTATATTGCAGATTGTTGTCTTCATTGTAGTTGATCATATTACAGATATAGGCATGCAAACTTGATCAAAGTAAAAATTTTAAACATTAACTGCTACTTTCAAAAAAATTGATAAAATTTAGTAGTACAGTTATCTTAGCTATCCTGTATATATACGTACATGATTTTTCCCCTTCCTATTTTCCCTTTTACTCATGCCAGTTGTTTATTGTTTTTGCTCAGTTTCTTTCCCTTTTACTACATCTATTGTACCTTTCGGATTTTATTTACTGTTTCAGGTTCTTACACTAGACAAAACAATATGATATTTACACATCTGGGTCTAATTTATTTCTTTTATGAGTATAGTCTTTAGTTGCATCCATTTACCCATAAATATTCACCTTATCTTCTTTGTAGATGAATAATACTTCATTGTACAAAAATGTCACATCTTTTTTAATGCATTCCTCACTTGATGAACATTTAGGTTGTTTTAAATATTTAGTTATGATAAATTGTGCTGCTACAGGAAGGACAGTTTGAAATAATTCTTCTGGGCCTGCAAGACAGCTCAGCAGACTAAGCATCTGCTTTGCAAGCACAGGAACCAGGGTTTGATCCCCAGCACCACACACAGCTCCGGCCCCATCTGTGGGTTTGTGGAACTACCAGTGAGTGCATGCTTGTAATCCCACCTCTACGGATTCTGAGAGGAAAACAGGATTACTAAGAATCTCAGCTGTGTAGTGAGACCCTGTACCAAATATATTAAATAAAAAAAAAATAAACCACACAAATAATACTCCAATGCAACTTGTGAGGGACTGCTGTTACTATATTTAATATCTATTATCTTAAAAAGGCAATAATTATTTTTTTCATTTTGGCTTTCTCACCAGCCTGTGGTATCTGTACCTCTTGTTACACCAATTAACAAAAGGAAGGAGGATGAACTCTCAGTTGGAAGTGCACCATTGGCAAAGCCACAGTCATATCAGGCCTCTGAATATGCTAGCAGCCCTATAAAGACAAAAACACTGACAGGTATGTATCAAAAACTGGTAAAGGATTTGTGGTTTTACTGTACTTCTAAACTAAAAATTTAGCCTGCACAATTTCACAGATGTTGGGTACCAAATGGACACAAAGTTCTTCATTAGATACAACCACCACAATAATCACAGGATTATTTTTTTTGAGTGTATTCATGTCCTTAGCCCAGTTCCCACAGAGTTGTATGAAGAGGGTCAGAGATATCTTTATACAGTGTACTTGGGATGAACTTTACATTTAAGGAAATTGTACATTAGGTAAAAGTCTTGCCTGCTTTTTTTATTCCAAGGAAGACCTTATCTTTACTTTTAAAACTCACAACCTACTTGCATGTTTTTTAGAAGGCAGATGACTATTTTCTGTGAAGATATTTTCAAAACAGTTGGGAATTAAAGCCTTCACTGCTTCTATTTGAAAGATACCCAGAAATAAGAGACCCAGAAAGTATTACCTATCAATAGTATTATTTCTTCTTTAAGTAAATTCTTGAAAACCACCAAATGGTACATCTCAATCTATTTTATTTTTCATTATCTCACATTTTCAGATTATCAGTGCAAATATAAGTCATAAGTATTGTTCATTAAAATGACTTTTGATGTTTTATATAACAGAATAAAAATACTATGATTGTATTTTAAACAATGGTTTTTTTTCCTAAACTTTCATTTTTATGATGCACCATGTTCTGTTGAGAATTTTACATATTTCTTAAAATATTTAGCTTTGTAAAAAATAATTTATATATTTTCATTCATATTGGTAAAGATTTAAACCTTTGAAAAATTGTTGTGTGTGACTATGATGCTGTTTTAAATTAAATCAAAAACAGCATAACAAGGGGCTGGGGAGATAACTCAGTACAATAAGTGCCTGCCTGGCAAGCTCAAGGTCCTGAGTTCAACCTCGGTACTGGAAAAAAAAAAAAGAAAAGAAGAAGAAACAGCATAATACACAATCTATATGCTTTGAGAATGTAAAATATGAAGTGTGTTTTAAGAAAGATCAAATTATTGTGTGTAATTTAAGGAAAAATTATAGTCACTTTCTTACCACATTTTACAATTAAAATATACCGAAATAACTTGTGAGGAATTTTCTATAGAAGTCTATGCTGTATTTCTTTTTCCTAACATGAGATCTTTTGATTAATGTGTGGAATTATTAGAATTTTACCTGATAATACCTATAATCTATTTATTCTAGCTATTTTAGAATAATGCAAACATCCATATAATTACTGTTGCATCACAGATAATCTATAATTTGTATTGACTCATTTCAAAAAATTCTTAAATATCAAGGATTTTAGGAAGACTAGCCTTTGTCTTTTGTGTAAAAGCTTGATAAATATTATGGTCCTCTAAAATAACTTCATATTCTATTATGGGGGATCTTGTTGTGATTTATTATGACTTTTCATAATTAATACAGTCTATATTTCACTGAGCAGAAATGCGTAAAAGGAAAAAAAGTGCTGTGTATTTCTTTTAAGATCATCCATGCCCTGCTTAGGTAGAGCACAGTGGCCAAGGTTCAGTCTCCAGCGTGTTATGCTGGTCCCACACCTGGGAAGCCTTGAGAAGCCGATTGAGACTGGGCGTGGTAACTCGTGACTGTAATCCCAGCGCCTGAGAGGCTGAAAACAGGAAAATCACTAGGAGTCTGATCTGTGTAATGAGACCCTGTAGACCCAGTGTTAAAATACATACATACATATATACATACATACATACAATTACCCATGCCCCACACTTGTTTATACACTTTGCTCAGAAACTGGTCATATGGAAACAAATCATTTACTCTCAGATATGGTACAAGACAAGGATGTTCTCTATCACCAATCCTATTCAAAATAATTCTGGAATCATTAGTTAGAGCCATTAGACAAGAGAGAAAAAGGAATAAAAGATAAAAAAAATAAAAATAAAAGGAATAAGAATAGGTAACGAAGAAAACTATCATTATTTGCAGATGACATGATACTTTATTTAGGAAGAGCCATCAAGAAGCCACTAGAATTAATACAAAAATTCAGTAGCATAGTAGGATACAAAGTCAATACCCAAAAGGCAAGAGCATTCCTCTAAAGAGACAACAAACACACTGAAATCAATATTAGAGAAACAATACCTTTTACAATAGCATCACAGAAAATGAGTACTTAGGAATTAATCTAACTAAAGATGTCAAAGATCTATTCAATGAAAATTACAGTACTCTTAAAAAAGAGATCGTAGAGAGTTTTAGAAAATGGGAAGTTATTTCATGCTCCTGGATAGGAAGAACCAACATTGTGAAGAAGGCCATACTCCCAAAATTGTTTAACATATTTAATGCAATCCCTATCAAACTACTAGCAACATACCTCTTAGACCTAGAGAAATCATTCCTAAAATTTATTTGGAACCAGAAAAGACCTAGACTAGCAAAGGCAATCTTGGGCAACAAAGACAATGCAGGAGGCATTACAATTCCTCACTTGAAATTGTACTACAAAGCTACTGTGATAAAATCAGCATGGTATTGGGAAAAAAACCAGAGCTGAGGATCAGTGGAATAATTAAGAAGATGCTGAAGCTACTGCAAACACACTCAGCAACCTTATATTTGACAAAGGGGCCCAACGCGCTTACTGGAGGAAAGGTAGCCTCTTTAACAAACGATGCTGGAAAAACTGGCTCTCTACATGCCAAGAAGTAAAACTTCACCTAGGTCTATCAACATGCACTAAACTAAAGTCAAAATAGATTAAAGATCTAAACATTAAAACAGAAACAGTAAATCTCCTGGAAGAGAAGGTAGGAGGAACTCCTGAAGACATAGGGGTAGGCAAAGAGTTCATGAACAAAGACCAAATTGCACGGGGAAACACTTGAAAGAATTAACAACTGGGATTTCCTCTTATTGAGAAGTTTTTGCATGTCGAAAGAAGTGACCAACAAAATGAGAAGACAACCCACAAATTTGGAAAAAATGTTAACTAATAAGCACGCAGAAAAAGGTCTTCTCTTTAGAATTTATAAAGCACTAAAAACAATTAGGGCCCCAAAATTTAAAGACCCAATCCAGAAATGAGCATCCAAGATGCACACACACTTCTGAGAGGGTGAAATTAGAGAAGCGAATAAATTTATGAAAAAAGGCTCTACATCACTAGCCATTTGTGAAATGCAAATTAAAACAACACTGAGATACCATCTCACCCCACAAATAATGGCTATCATAAAGAAATCAACAAGAACCTATGATGGAGAGGCTGTGGAAAAAAAAGAACCCTTCTCCACTGCTGGTGGAAAGGTAGACTGGTGCAACCATATGGAAAACATGTGGAGATTCCTTAAAAAAACTAGTACTATAAATCCCATTTATTTTTATTTTTATTTTTTTATTTAAATTTTTTATTTGGAAATCCCATTTGAACCAGCTATCCCCGTTCTGAGAATTTTTCCAGAGGAACTGAAAATGTCACATCATACTGGTATGTGTACACCTGTGTTTATAGCAGCACAATGTGTGATAGTCAAATCTTGGAAATAGCAAAATGCCCATCACTTGAGGAATGGATGAAAAAGATGTGGTATTTTTATACTGTAGAGTATTTCTCAGCTATAAAGAATGAAAATCTTGAAGCTTTTATATTTAAGTTGATGGCACTTGAAGCTATACTCATAACTGAAATAAACCAGACCCACATGTGTAAATATCATGTAGTCTCTCTAGTGTAAGAACTTAAAACAAGAAAAAAAAAAAAAGAGAAAGATATAACACAATTAAAAGGAAAGCAAGAACTGAAGGATTAAACAAGGAAGAGAGGGCAAGGAGAAAAGCTAGGAAACATGACAGGGGCAAAAACTATTTATATGCACAAGGTGGTTAAGGCAATGATACTGAGAATCTTCAGCATGTTTTGGAAACTAGCAGTTAATTGGTAAGATTCTCATTCTTTTTTTTTTTTTTTTTTTTGTGGAACCAGGGATTGAACTCAGGCCCTT
>NDGN011556348.1:0-12218 GCA_002564285.1 Tympanoctomys barrerae | reverse complement strand
TCTCTCTCTCTCTCTCTCTCTCTCTCTCTCTTTCTCTCTCTTTCTCTCCTTTCTCCCTCCCTCAACTAGGGATTAAATTCAGGGACTCACACACACTGGGCAAATGCTGTACTATTGAGCTACATGTCCAGAACTCTTTCCCTAATTCTCTCCTTCCCTTTTCTCTCTCTTCCTTCCTATCTTTCATCCTTTCTTTTCTTTCCATTCTTTCCTTTACTCATATGAAAAGTTATGCAAACTAAGGGTGACATTACTTCCATTTATTTTACAGTACCTCTGAGTATTAGGTTACTTTCTCCTCTGGAAAATGGGGATAAAATTTTATTTACCAAGTAGGACAGTTGTGAGGATTTCCTTGTCTCTTTTATATGCTCTTTTGTATGCTCATATATGGAGCGGATGTGACTATCATAATTAATTTTATAAAAATTTCATTCAGAGTAGTATCTCATATTGTTTAAGAATGCAATGACTGGTTTAGGAAAATTCCATTAATCTAGATATATATCAATGAAATTCCATATTCCCTAATAACTTTAGATTAAAACACAGTTACTCATTTTGCTATATTTTTAAAAGAAATTATTATTAAATTTATTGGTACCACTTGGATATGCATAATGCTTATGTTCGCCACAGGGCCCTGGTGCCCGTATGTGATCCAGTCCCTTTTCCCATGTGCTCCCCTTCCCTCAGCCCTTCTTCCTCTCCTTATTTACAAAGCTTTGTTTCCATATTGTTCTTCTTTTCTGATGTTTTCTTTCTCCTTTCTTTTTTTTCTTCCTCACTTCTCCCTAGTTGCTTTTCCTTTTTGAACAATTTCTTTTTATTTGACAATATCTATTGCAAAATTTATTTATTTACACTTTCAATTTCTCACACTAGAGATAGTGCGATATTTACAAATTGGTCTGATTTCTTTCACTTAAGAGTATGGTCTCAAGGTCCATTCATTTAGCCATAAAATCTCAAGCTTATCCTTTTTTATGATGAGTAGTACTCCAGAGTAGAGAAAAACCACATCTTTTTTTTACCCATTCATGTGCATCTGGGTATTTTCAAGATTCAGCTATTAGAAACTTCGCTGCTGTAAACATGGGTGCAAATATAACACTATGGAATTACGTTTTTAGCTCTTTTGTGAAGCTGTCAAGAAGAGGAATATCTGGGTCAAATGGGGCCTCTAATCCTAGTCTTTGAGGACTCTCCACACTGATTTCCACAGTGCTTGTGCTAGTCCGTGCTCCCACCAACAGTGGAGAAGAGTTCCTGGCCCCCCACAGCTCCTCCAGCGTTTGTCATTGGTTGATTTCTTGATGATAGCCGTTCTTTCTGGGGTGAGGCGGAATTTCAGTATTGTTTTAATTTACCTTTCTCAAATGACCAGTGATGCTGAATGCTTTTCTATATATTTGTTTGCTGTTTGTACTTCTTTATCTGAGAGGTGTGTATTCATCTCAGATGCCTAGTTTTGGATTGAGTCTTTAAATTTGGGGAGGTCTGAGTGTTTTCCAATTCTTTATATTTCTATAGGTACTAGTCCTTTGTCTGAAGAGCAACTGTCTAAAGTTTTTTCTTACTCTATGGGTTGCTTTTTCACTCTGTTGGTGATTTCTTTCGCTATGCAAATGCTTTTTAATAAGATTAAATTCCAAGGTCTTTTTGTAGTACTTCCCACACAGTCAGGAATTTATTCATGAAATCTTGGAATCTAACTTTAAATCTATTTCATTTATCTCCTCTTGCTAATGAGATTTCTTTAAACAAATACAGTGTTTAAAGTATCAATAAACAGAAAGATTGCCTTCATTGTGTAGAAAGATATTACTTCAAATCTGCCATATTTTCTCACTGTAGTGACAAAGTCTTGAGAAGTTCTTGCCATGAACATTGTCTTTTCAAAGTCATGTACAGTTAGGATTACATGTATATTATGATTGTCCTTTTCCAGTGTGTAATTCCAACCTATTCACTGGAGACTTGTTGGTTAATGTAGCCCATTTCCCTGAATGATGCTCTGTAACACTTTTTGGATGTCGATGCCATCAGTCCTTCTGGAATCAAGAAACTTAAAAGCATAAAGCTTTGTAAGTCTTTAAAAACACCATCTGCCTTCCATTTTAATTCTCTAAGCAAACACTAAGTTTGATTATAATTTGGTTTTCAATAAGATGTGTCTTATTGCTATGGCTTCAGTTTTAATATTTGTTTCTATTTTTTGTTTGTTTCCCTGTCATTCACAATTATCTCTCCTTCTGTTAACCTCAGATTTCTTCCTCTACAAAGTGTAATCTTGGGCATAGGGCTCTTTTTACTATGGGATGTATAAGGTTTGTAGGTTGGCATTAAATTAGAAAAATGAGTCATACAGGAACACAAGAAGATTCTAGATATTACACCATGGTCAGCAGAGAAAGGATTGGTAATAACATTTCTTTTCGCTCCTGTGTTAAATGAAATGATTTCCTTCCTGAGCTACTGTTTCCTGTGGATGCCTCCCATCTGGTTAGAAGGGCATCAGTATCAGCTGTCATTGTTATTGTTTCTCCTCCAGAAGAAGAAAGATATAAGGTCTCTCCCAGGGAGGACATACCAAATCTTGAAAAAAAAGGGATTGGCCTTGTTCTTGAGTCACATGAGTATGGGTGAGCCAATCAGAGTGGTGAGAGCAAGAGCTCCATCTGATTGGCCAGGCTGGAACATGTCCTGTGGGAAGAGAGAGGCAGCGCATGCTCAGACCCTCATCAAGAGCATGTGGAAAATATCTTGAACAAAAACAAACAAAAAGACCAGTGTCCATTAAGGGGCGTAGTCCAGGGCAGTAATTTAGTGTTTGTTTCAGCTTCATTTGTAGTATTAAACATATAAATTGTACTTTCAAAAGTGCTTACTTATGTCTAAAGGCCATTGTGCAGAAAGACTATTGTGTAGACAAGTAAATCTGTACTTTCTATTATGTACTTTCTTTTCCAAATGGAACCTGATACATTGTTGCCCTGAATATTGACTTTTTAAAAATATACAAGTCTATTGGTAGTGCCTAACAATGACAAGTAACAGCACGTAAGCAAGGTACATGGAAATCCAGATTACATAAGAGCAGAATCATGTTAACAGGAGTGAAATCTATTTTAAATCCATTAGACAAGGTCCAATAGGTACCAGTAATGAGTTTTAAAGGAGCCAGGTCAAAAATACCAAACAAGCTGCTAGTTCACTGTGCAGGATCCATTAATCATTTCTGTGCTGAAGAACTGGTCTGTCGAAGCAGAACAAGCCTGCAGTGTATGAGATGCTGGAAAAAATCTGTAAAACTTTGAGATGTGAGGACCACACCTATGGTAAGTGCCAGTGAGGACTTCGATAAGAAGCTGAAGGCTGTTGATACAGAAAGGGAGATTTGATTAGAAAAATGATGCCAAGTGCTTTCGCCTGATACTTCGGCCTTGATTTGCTGTGATCGAACAAAAATAGCCAGGCATGCAGCGTGCATCTTCACTTTCTTTGCTTCTCTCTATGTCTGACTTGCTGATTTCTCTTGGGTGCTTTGCCACTTGGTCACAGTCACCTTTTCCAGTGGTAGCTGAAATCCTGCAGAAGGGAGATGTCTCTGCTCTACCTGCCTGGCTTGGCTATGCTCTGGTGAGCTCGGTGTTGCAGCCGCATCGGATTTTTTCCTCAACCTACTACGCTTGTTCACCAGTTCTACTGAAACAAAATCAATGCTAACAAACTGAGATAATATTTATGATAAAAAAGAATTGTTTCTGTGACTATTAAGTAAGATTTATTATAACATCTTGATTAATGATTTTCAATAAGGTGCTCTGTGATTGGGTGAGTAAATCATTTTTATTAAGAGCAGAATATTTATTAAGGAAAGGAAAGCTTCTGTTTGAGAGAGGGACAGAAGAGGGACCCGAGCAGGTTGTCCCGAGTGTATCATTTTTAATGGTTATTCTGGCCATTTCCTTTGCCATCTCTGTGATTATTAATTGTGATAGCAATGAATGAGTTAAGAAACACCTGGAAGATTTTGTGCATGTCTTTGGATGACTAACAAGTGGGAGGAAAGTCCCACCCCAGACGTGGGTGGCACCAGCCATAGGCTTGTGGCTTAGATGGAATAAAAAGGGAAAGAAAAAGGAAGTCCTTCTTTGCTTCCTGAGGAGCTTTCATCTTCACTGTGGCTTGGGGATATTGGTCTCCAGTTCCTGTAGGCTTTTAGCTGCAAATTCTGCAGCCTCCAATGCACACCACTCAGCTTTCTGATATGGCATCACGTGAAGCTCTGTGGCGCATGCCAGGCTCTGACTTTTGATTGGATACCCAGGGCCTCTAGCATACAGATGGCTGTTTTGTATTCTTCCACACCTGATTTTGAAGGTGGACACTTTAAGCCTACTTTGTATATCCTTGATGTATCATGTGTATGTATATGTTTTACATTAAATCTGTTCCCCTAGTGAACCCAACTGATACAACCTTGGAGTCATGCAGTGCATTTCTACTTTGGATTTCTTCATTTCTTCCAAAAACGGTCAAAATTATGCTTCCTTTTCTTTTACTCATGTATTATTTGGGACACTGAAGTCCAAATACAGATATTCCATGTTTAATTATCTACCTGTTTCTTGATGGGGCTTATGACCAAGAGGCTAAGAGCCTCCATGACTTGTTTTGGTGCAGTGCACCTTGGTATATACGGTACTGTACAACTTGCTGACTGTACTGGATAATATTGTAGTTTTATGTTCTTATATATGTCACAGTATTGACTATGAGAGTTATGCAAATAAAAGCAAAGGCATTAAGTTGGAGTTTCTTTTGACCATTTCTCTTTTCTGGGTATTGTAACCTACATGCTACATATGAGTTCTCATTTAACAATCAATTCATTTAACAACCTTGTCTGAGGAATACAGCTTACTCAGTACATGAGGAACATTTGTATCTATTTGTCCCGTGACCTCCAGCTTTATTTGTTTTGGTCAATGAGAATGTTCAAGGAGATTAAAGGAAGGCGAGTGTTGAGTCCTTCTTGCCTGGGCTTCTCCCCTGTGCAGTCTCATTGGCTACCTCCATGTGGGTGGGACCAAGTTCACTTTGTGAAGGGTAGTTTGTCTCTGTCTCTGCCTCTTTGTTTTTCTGTTTCTCTGTCTCTCACTCCTGTGATTACTCCCTCTTTCCTTTTCAGGTCAGAGGTGGTAAAGGTCAATTTTTACCTGCTCTAGGCTACTACATTTTCTCTGTTTCTCCATCCCCAGTCTACATTTTTGTTAGTCACCCCTTTTTTAAGCGTTCCTTGATGTTCCCGTTTTGAGGCCTTGAACAGCAGGAAACAGAAGGAAGTGTGAGCTCGACCAGAAGACGGCCCTGGGTGCCATCTCTTCCTTTGCTACCTCCAACACCTCAGATCCATTTTCAAACTTGAATTTCATGGTCATTAAGATGTAGATAATATTTCTTCCCTAGCACGTAATCACATAATATACTCCTACCACCATCAGGAGAGTCAAATCATTCTGGTACATATTAAATGCTCGTTAATTTTGGTAAAATGATAAATTGATTTATGAATCAAAGTTGATATTTTCTTATAAAGATGTTCCTGATAAATCTGGCAGTCATTAATCCTATAATTCCTCTATTGTCTTTAGGAAGGGTATTCCGTAGATGCGAACCAGATGAGACACATATACGGAACTTTTATTAATAATGTTTTCCATTCACTTATCATAGAATCTAAAATAAATCACTCCTCATTTAAATGAGCTAAAGGAAAGTGGCATCAATGAGTCATGAGAATACACATCATGGTGGCCTTAGAGATGGGTGGGTTAGAATTAAAAATGTATACATCTGACACAGCAATGTAGTAGGGTTAATAAAAATGGCACATTACTCATGTCCTGGCATCTCTGTGCTGACTGTAAACCTTTTCTGTGCAACATTTGTATAACCTTCTACTGTACTTACTTACATTCATGACTTTTTCTAACTAACATATATGCATACAATATATTAATACTTTTATGTATTATATGTCCACTTAGTACATATTATATATATAATCTTCTGATGTAGCGACTTTTCTGTTTTTCACTTTGCAGACAAGAAAATTGAACCCAGGGGTTGACTAATCTGTTTGAGATCCCATGGCCAAAAGATGGTGAACTCGGCACCTGTCCACCTGATCGTGGGCTTGCAGCTGCTGGCAGCAGAGTGGATGGCCTACGTTCTCCCATTTTCCTCTTCCAGAGTCCACAGAAAGCTTACCATTCATAGACAGTCCTCCAAATATGTGGGCACGAATTTATTTTACCTCATCTAAATAGATTTGCCTTAGATTATGCTATGTCAATGAGAAAGACACTCACATTAGCTCTTCATGGGGGCCCACTTTGGCTCTCATATCAAAAATGATCTTCCTGTAGGCCCAGTACCTGGGTCCCAGGCAGCAGATACAGGTGGTGATGATACACCCACCCTGCCTGGCTTGGCCTTTGGAATCATCCTGGGCACCCTGCAACCCTTCTCTTTTTCTGGGGTGACCTGGGAGTCTGAGTTGCACATGGGATCCCTCTGGGGTGGAACATGGATGCCAGCCTATTTTCATCACAAAGTAAATAAGAAATAAACCCACTGTGTCAAAGCTCTGTGATTTGAAAATGTGTTTATCAATACATAGCCTAGTGTATTCTAGCTAAGAAAGAAATTGGGATTTTTGTATTGGCTGCTTTAAAGTAAAGCTGGAATATGGCTCTGATTTCATGGTTCGGCAACAAGGAGGCAAATACCAGAGGCTGGGATACATGAAACACCAGTTCTCCAGTTTATTCTGGGAAGAGCTGCTAGAAAAACTTTTCCTCTAGTAACTTGGGAGGCAGAATAGTTGCCTTCAATTTGCAGCTTTCAGGGAAATAGCAAGATAGAAGAAGAGCGTTAGTGTATATTGGCTATTCCAGGCTCCCTTTGGCAAGGCTATTACAGATACGTCTCTCAGAAAAGAACTGGCCAGGATTCAGCAAGATTTAAAGGAATAGAGAGTATAGAGAATACAGGCTCGCTGTGTTCAAAGGTGCCCAAGAGAGAAGACATGCTGCAAGGTGTTGAAGAAAACTTCTAAGAGAACTTCTCAGTCGAATAAAGTGACATGGGACAAAGATCACATGAAGGGTGTAAACTTCCCTCCTGTAGTTCCAGAAACTTCCCTGACTTGAGAGAGAGGAGGCCACGGTGGTGGCTTGGAGGAGCTGCCACTCAGCGAGGACGGCCGAGAAATACTCGGGCCTCGAGAACTCTTCCTATCAAGGAACTTAGCATGTGGCTGCCAGCACGTGACACCGAAAGCAGAAAGGCTGCATTTTGAAAGGACTGCATTGGCCAAGAAACCACTACTGTGCTCTAAACCTCCTCTAGTTCTATGAGACCTAACAGCATCACTTAGGTCTCAACCTCTGAAGAAAATGAGCCAAGTTTCAAAGACTGTTTCATCTCCAGAAGGAGGCGTGGCCTTCAAAACCCGCATCAGATGTGACCAGAGAATCCTGGACAGGGAGGCTGGTCCCTGCCACAGGCCCGGGTTGGCAGGAACAGAGGCCAAGGACACCCCTCCTGGGGGCAGGATGAGGGTGACGGGTCAACAGAATCAAAGGAGGAGCAGCCTCATGTCCTCAGAGCGGCTGATGCCGCCGTCGAAGTACCACACATCCACATCACTGTAACAGCAGCACGTGAGTTTAAGAAGAAACAAATGTGTGCATCTCAAAAAATGACAGCTTAATGAAACATAAATTGGCAATAAGATCCCCATGGCCATTATTACAATTTGAAATACCATATGACCGTTGCTGCTTGGGAAACTGTAATTGCTTGTTTTTCTACTTGAGAAACTTCCAGTAATTGTCAAAACACTCAGGGAAACTGAAATTTCACTGAATACCAAAGTGGTCGTGGCACAGTATGATTGAGGCGGGGCCTGTAGTCATATCCTTATGGTCCTACTAGGTCTGGGATTCTCTGTGAGCTAGCACAGCCTTGCTTGCAGATTGAGGTTAAGGCCAGCATGACAGAGGTAGGGGACCAGGCAAAGGAAAAGGAATCCAGTCTTTCTCTATCCCCAGTTTTATTTAAAGCCCTGATGGATGTATTATTTTGCAGGAAACTAAACAAACTGCATGGTAGAATAGATTGCAATCTTTAGAAGAATCTTCAAGGCAAGATGTGGAACTGCAAATAAATTTATCTCTGTAGCACTGAGAGACGTCAATGTCCCTGGGCTGAATCACTTGGCAAGAAAACCTGTGCATGCCAAGTTAACTGAGAAACTGGGAGGAGAGGGGGAACAGAAGGGAAGAAGGGGTGTAGGAGGAATTTTGCAATTTTAACAAGATGGGTATTGAGGCCTGATGACATTTACATATACAATCCCAGTGGCTGAAGGATTCTGAGTAGAACAGAATTTTGAGTAGAAGATTGAAACTCAGAGCTTCAAAGTTAAAGCATTCCAATTAACTGCAGTGGTGAAGCAATGGTAAGCCTATGTCTTTTATCCCTTTCCATTTATTTTCTATCATTTTATTTAAGCTTCCAGTTCAACTCAAATCCATATAATTCATAATACTAGCACTTCATACAAATACCTATTTCTGCCTCGATGCATGATGAAAGAGAGATACACACATAGAAATACAGCAATTTCATGAGTTAATAAAATCCTTATCTCTTTTCTTCCCCCTACTGCGGCTAACATGATGAGCACACAACCAACACTGAGCTACTTGTGATGCAGAACATTGTGTCACAGACTGAGTGGCACTCTGGCTTCTCTCCAGGGTTGATAAAGAGGAAGGATGGGAGTCTCACCCTGTAAGTGACCATCGTTCCCACGACAGCATGAGGTTCTGCAGGGAGGAGGCAAACAAAGGCACGAGTGCGCAGCGGAGGCGGAATCTTTCTGAGCCTGGATCAGCTGTGCTCACCCAGCTGCAGCCCTGTCCTCTCCTACTTCAGTGAGTCTTCAGATGTGCTTCTTGCCATCAAAAGATGCTGGCTGAAGAATTTCTGTAGGAGAGCAATCTGCAGAGGCTTGGTGGGGTGAAAGGAACATGGACACCCATTTGTAGAGTACCACGACTTGTGGAAGTGACCTTTTTCTTCATTTAGCCAATAGTGATTGAAAATAAATATTGGATTCATGCCTTATCTGTGGAGATTTGATTAAAACTGAAGCCCACAGTAATCAACGTACTAGTATTTTTAGAATGAGGAAAATATAAAGGCATAATCCACTTATATAAGTGGATGCCAGGAGGGCCAAAGAGTCTCAGGATCTTGTTGCAGGAAATATTTTGAAAATGGCTCTCAAAGATCAAATTTGGGGATCACCAAAGAGTTTTCAGAGAACTTGACACCTAGCCTGGCTATGTCAAGGGGTGGACTGCACTTTTGGATTATATCTGCTCCTTTTCACTTCAGTAATTTAGACTGATTCTAGAATTAAGGATCACATTTTAGTTGTTTTATTTCTGCCCAAGCCAGCTATGTAACCTCAGAATTCTTCACCTATGAATAAATCTATGAAAATCTCATAATACTTTACTAGTCCTTTCTACAGACTCTAGTCTTAGGGATTGCCTTTTGTTCTACTTCCTGTTGGTCATGAAAAAGTTTGTAGTTCAATTTGTGTTTGTGTTGTATTGCATTGAGTTTTGACTGTTCTGCCTGGATTGTAAGGCCAAAGCCTCGCCAAACCAACTGCATGAATCTGCTCTGTCTGGACATTGCTGCCCTTCTCATTTTAAATCTCCTTCAATTTTCCTATCTTAGGAAAAGATTTTCCTATCTGGTTCCAAGAATTCTTCCTAGGTGCATGAGCCTCTTCTTTCTAAAGAAGCAGGTTTGCTTTTGCTCCATGCTGGGTATCTTTATTTGTCCCTCCAGGGCTCCATCTCTCTTGGGCTTCACTTGTCCAGAGCCTCAGGACTCCATTTCACAACCCTTAACAAGTACAGGCTTTCCCCTCCAGCTCTGGCTAGGATTGGTCACTTGTAGGAGGGCGGAAGGGTAAGAGGGGATGCAGACAGGTGATGCCTTTTGGCCTCTCTCCCTAGCTGGCAGCGGGTTCTCTTGTACTTCACCTGAAGCTCCTGTCATGAAGCCCTGCCCAGGTCTGGTGAAGTGACCCCCTCTGTGGCCCTCCAGGCATTCACTATCTTCCATGTTCATTATCGCCTCATGCCTTCCCTTGGCTTTGCATACAGCTTTATAGCAATTCCCCTTTCCTGCTTCTCAATTATTGCATTTACTTGTGCATCTTCCTATCACAATGTGCATCAAGACACCCTAGAATAATGCTCTGACCACAATAAGAGCAATAAGGACCAGGAATGATTGAGCGCTCTTCATGGATTTATTGTTAATGGGCTAGTTATTGAACAAACATGTGTTTATTACTTGTGATACACTAGACTGTTTTCTAAGTAGTACAGAAATGAGTGTGGCATAGGATCCAACCTCAGTGGAGAGTTCAATTGCAGGAATATGTATTTACAGAAAGAGAGAAACAGACACAGAGACAGAGACAGAAAGAAGAAAAAAATCCCTGTGGTCATCTGAGATGTGCAAGCTGTTGTTTCATCAGAAGAGTGAAAGGTTGCTAAACAGCTGCATATTCTGATTTCTTAAATCCATATATTGAACTCCTAACACCTAGCATAAGGTTGATAGGAAGAGGGGCCCTTGTATGAAGTTTCTGGGGCACAGTCCTTAGAAATCTGATGAATGTCCTTACATCAGATAATTTGTGCTTTCTTTCATCCATCTGTCTTGTGAAGACACAAGGATGCACCAGCTGTCTAAGAGCCAGGAAGCCAGTCTGGAGCAGATACTGCATCTGTTGATACCTTGAGCTTGGACTTCCTTTCCTACCTCCCAAGCTGTAAGAAGGAAGTTTCTGTTGTTTGTCAACCACCTAGCTTATGGCATTTTATTATGTCAGCATGAGTGAGCTAGGAGAGTGGTCATCAGGAATGATACTCAGAAGTTCGTAAGTCAGGGAGATGAACCTATCGTAAGAACGGCTGCTCTATACATAGACTTGGAAATGTGCACACCAGAGGGGTGGGAAAGAACAAGGCTTAAATTTAGGTAGAGGTCATCTGACAGAGCACATATTCGCTCCTCAAACACGTACATTTCATAGTGCGTTATGACTGAGGCTTTGTTCTGTAGGACTATCGAGGCTAAGAGAAGACTGCAGGCAAGACTTATGGGACTGCTCAAGTATAAAGATGAGAAGCAGATTGCCATCATGGGCAGAGTAAGTGCTATTTCATTCTTAAAATTAAATAAAAACAGTATGCTCTGTTCCATACATCACAGTGATAGAGGAAGGTATGGGTTACTGTAAACTGATGAGTATTTTTTCTAGTGTAGGATGACATTTCTACATCAGAGGGATCCAGATGCTCTTAGAATCCCAAACAGAGGACTGGATGTCCTCCTGCTGTCCCGCCCTGCTCCCCCTGCAGCTGTGGTGATGCCCACAGGCAGAGTCTGGGCTCTCATCTTCCCCGGGCCCCACCCCTGCAGCCCAGGGGCTAGGAGCTAAGGCTTTCCCCTCTCTGTCAGAGCCTTTGCCTCTGGAGGCTCTTTTTAGGAACTTCATCGTGTCTGCTTCTGGCGTTTTCAACCCGAATGAACCCCTTGGAACACTCTATCTCTATTAGAATGGCTTCCTTTGTGTGAGACTCTGCTTTTTTTTCATCTTCTGGAGGATGGAAGAAAAGTCTTCAGAATCCTTGAAATATATAGATTTGCTCCTTTTGAGGAATGAATGAATTTTTGAAGTTTCAGCTTATTCATGACCGATGGAGACGTTGTGAACCAGCGATGCATTTGTACAGCTTTTCTTCTTCTTCCCCATGGATCAGTGAATAGGTGTGTTATGCATGCAGATAAGAAGCATAGAGAAGCTGAGTTATGAGAAGCTCCCTCCAACATGAATGGCAAAGCCACTGCGTGAATCCTAAAGCTTCCAAATGTGCCAATGGGGACACAAGATAGTTTAGTGGTTGTCATTGCAAGTGCTGGTCAGATTGGCTGAATCAGACACTCAGGAACATGGTATTAGCATGCTCCTGAAAGTATACGATTCAGTTTCCTTATAGTAAAATGCAGAGTAATAGTATGGGCTACACAGTTCATCTGAAGAT
>NDGN011556345.1:0-10470 GCA_002564285.1 Tympanoctomys barrerae | reverse complement strand
AGAGACAGAGACAGAGACAGAGAGACAGACAGACAGACACAGACGGACACCAAGAAATTTATAATATGCCAAAACAACTAAAAGGAAATGAAGGAAGAGTAATAAGGGGGGACAGACTGCTCCACCCACCGAAATCCTACCCCCTCAAGCCAGGATTCCACCCAGCCTTTCCCACCTAAGGGATTATCTCTTTCCTGAAATCCTGAAGCACTCTGGACCAGCCACAAGCCTCTGCCACTGGGCAGCTATTTCCATTTTTGGGTTGGGCTGACTCAGACTGTAAGCCTCTTGAGGCATTGTACCCATTTCGGAAAACTACCACAGTGCTACGCTGGCTCTGCACTGTTGACTGCTATGACAACTGCCATCTTATAATTGCAAATGTGCCCTTAAGTCTTCCTTTTCTAAACACCATGAACTAGCATTTCCATGTAACAAATTTACATGGAGGAGCAGAATCAAATGAACAAAGTAACAGAACAAAACAGGCTATGCAAATAAGGGACCACCAAGTCCACAGCTGTCCTCTGCCACCAGGTCTCCAGAACACCTCTTCCCTGAATTGGGGCACTGGTCCAACAGCCCTCCACTCGCCCCAGCCTTCGCAACCCCCGGAGGAAACTCATCGCTCTGCTCCTATCATTCCTAGGCTTAGAAAATGACAATCCCTACATATTAGTTGTACTTTCATTATCCATGACTGAGAAATCACTGAAGACCAAAACATGCCCGTGACACCAAGGCTGCAACAACACTGCTCCCCATAGCCAAGAAGTGGAAAGAGCCAAGATGCCATCGACGAACAAATGCGTAAGCATCTGTATGTCCATACAATACTTTTTAACCATAAAAAGGAACAAAGTACAGACACAGGCTACATGAGTAAGCCTTGAAAACATGCAAAGTGTGAGAAGCCAGAAACAGCAGGCTAATCAGTGTGTGTGTGTGTGTGTGTGTGTGTGTTAATCGAACTCACGACCTCATGCTTGCCAGGCAAGCATGTGCCACTGAGCTATATTCCCAGACAGCAGGCTACTTATCACCAGGATTCATGTATATGAAATATCCAGAGCAGGCAAATCCTGAGACTGTACAGCTCAGCAGTTACTAAACATTGGGATACGATGGAGTGCAGAGACCATAATGGACACAAGGTGATCTTTGGGGGGTCATGAAAATACAGAACAGAGATGGTGGTGAAAGGCTGCACAAAACTGAATATACTAAATGCCACTGAACTGCACATTTGAAAATAAAGTTTTATGTACATTTTATCACAGTAAAGGCTATTAAAAATTCAATGCATTTCAAATCTTTACCTACTCAAGCCTAAAATTAACTTGGCAAAGTGAACTACAAACACTGGAATGCGAAGCCGCACACGTGCAGGGGAGCACTCACTGGCGGCACAGCACCAGGTGTGAGGTGAGGCTGCAACTCCCCTGCAGGGGCAGTTAATAATGACAGCATAGGGACTTGCCCTTCCTGAACTGCCCTGCTCTAAGCATCTTCCCTTAGTCCTGTGAGATAAACAGCCCTACTATTTCACAAATTACAGGTACAGAGAAGTCACACACCCCGTCCAAAGCAAAACAGCCAGCAGACCATGGAACCTTGGAATCTGAATGTGGAGCCAATCTAGTTTTAGAATGTATGTTCTTAGCCACATCACCACTAATGCACAAAGCACGGACCTCACCCGTCTCCCTCTACTGCTCCACCCCAAACATTACCACTGCACAGAGCCACATTCAGCCTTTGCACACATAGTGCCTTCTACCTGGGGCCCCCATGTGGCTTTGATCCCTAGTGTCTTGCATCCTCCAGGCCATACATCCATCATCCTCTTCCCTGAAGGTTTCCATGAGGTAGAGGAAATGGGAACCAGGGCCTCGAGGGTTCAAGCAGCACATAATCTGCCTTACACCATTCTTTCAACCTATGATCCTGTCTGTAAACCAGAGTACCCATTTCTGCCTGAGGACCAGAATTACTTTTTTTCTCCCTTCCCCCAAACCAAAGATGCCATGTACTCTGATGGTAAACATCAGGAAATGCAAGTCAATGGACACAAGAGCTGATAACAGAATCACTTTGGCCAGCACAGCATGTCAACAACAACATATGAAGTCCTCCGCAGAGCACCTACTTCAGGTGAGCTACATGACCACTTGGTGTCCTCTTCTGATCAGCAACTCTAGGCTCGTCAGCGAGCCTGATCTAGCCATTAATGGATTCACTGACTACTCCTGTTTTTCCTCCAATCACCATTGTTTTACATATTATATAAATCATTGCTAGAAAGATACCAAGAGAAATAAGTGATCCAAACAGATTGCCTTTTGAATGTTCTTCATTTCTAAGGACAAAAAACCCTTGAATATGGCTTATGTTTAAGATATCCCATCCCTCCCCCAAGTCTCAGTCATAGATGGGGTTTCTCAGGGGTGGCTAGATTTAGGGTATGTGATGCTGGGATTAAGGCTGTGATGCTGGGATTAAGAGTGCATGGTACTAAATTATTCCACTGATTAGTATGGCAGAGTTTTGAGTGTGGATAATGGGAAGGCCCTTTCTGCATGTGGGTGGTGGCCTGCAGAGGCTGGACTGCCTAGATGGATATAAGGCAAAGACAGAAAGAAGGCAAGCTAGCTGCCGCTTCCTTGCTGCCTTCTGTTGACCATGAAGTGTTTCTCCTCTTGATATCCCTCTGCCATGCCACCCTGCCTTGGAGCCAGCCAGCTATGGCCTGAAACCTCTACAAAATGTTAGCTGAGATGAAGCTTTCCTTTAACTTTGGATGTTGGATATTTTGTCTTGGCAAAGAGAAAAGTAATTAAGACATATTCCTATATGATTTCAAAGGTGGAAATAATCCTAAAATGGAAGTACCTTTGAATCACAACACAACTAAAAGAATCTAGTTAGGGAAGGGGCCAAGGGGACATAAGGTCACTGCTGTCAGCCATGACCAGTGATTTCAGAGAAAAGGTCAAAGACCTTCAATTTCTTTTACCTTTAAACTCAACAGCAAAACCAGACATTTCATGTTTGAGTTAGCTGTAGTCAACTGACAGCATAGTTCAAGTTCAGAGATTAAACACTAAAAACAGAACTGGAAGAAGATGCTCACTGAACACGGTGTGCTTGACCATGACACCACCAGAGGGGCTAGCCACACTCTGTAAAGCCGTGGCTCCTGCCAGATGGTCACTGCTTGCTCTAACACGCAGCCTACAGTCGTGCTCTGCTGCACTGAAACAGGAGGGCACACTGGCACACTAGAAAGTTAAGAACTGAGTTAATATTCAAAAAGTTCAACCAAACAATAAAAAAGTGGTAACTCGGCACTGAATATAAGTGCATTTACTTGTATGGGAGAAAACGGAACTATAAACATTGATCTTTAGTAAGAATCAAAATAGAAAATCAAAAATTTAAATTAAGATATTTTACACATCAGCTGAGCAAAGGGGCACATGACAAATCCCAGAATGCTGCAAGTTAATGCAAGAAGATCACGCACAAAGCTGGAGCCCAGCCTAGGCAATGTGGTAAACCCTGTCTCAAATAATTATAAAACAGGATGTGGATGTAATTTATTGTGAAGGGCATTAACAAAAGAAAAAGGAAGAAGTGATGATACTGCACATCATATACTGGTTACAAAGAACTTTAGCCTTAAGCTAAGCTACCAAAAATTTGTCTATAATCTTTGCCTTCTTCGCACACTTGAAAAGTTTAGAAGATCAAGGGAGGATACTTACGTAAACAATGTGCTTCCCCCCCATGAAGACACTTATGCCAGACAGGATTCCTTAAAGGAATTCCTTAGACAAAAGCAAAATCTGCACAGAAAACAAACGGCCTTATCTTATTTAAGGTCTCTTCATGCACAAACCCAGATCTGAGCTCCAGAGTCATCTTAGTGTAGAAATGTAGGCCATATAGAGAAGAAAGAAAGCCATTTTTAGATGTCTCCCATCAAAATATCATCACACCGTACTTACTCCAGGTTCAACTTGACTTCTATCTGCAATATCTATGTGGACAACTTCAACAGTTTTCCATGTGTTTGGATCCAAATCATGAACCTACAAATGATATAGAAATGAAACAAAGCAAAAGCTGGTGGGTAAAATTCTTACAGTTTTTTAAAACTCCTTCTTATGTTTTTTATAGCTCCCCAAAATCAGGGGTTGGTGTATATGTGTAAGGATACTGCCCAATGAAGAGAAAACTATCAATATTATTTTCTGGTGGTCCTGAGCAGATAGCTTATACAGCAAAATGTACCTGTCCTGTGCAGATAGTATATTTATTAACTATCGTTTAGCCTTCAAAAAGTTGTGTTATATGAAGCTAAATTAGAATTTTGAATTTGAGCCAGGCATGGTGGCATATGCTTATTTATAATCCCTACACTAAAAAGGGTGAGCCAAGGGCTGGCCAGATAGCTCAGTGGACTAAAGCTTCTGCTTAGGCAGAGCACAGCGGCCAGGTTTGATTCCCGGCATGCCAAGCCAGCCCCACTCTGGGGGAAACACTGAGATGGCAACTGGGTGTGGTGGCACACTCCTGTAATCCCAGCGCTTGGGAGGCTGAAAACAGGAGAATCACTATGAGTCCGATCTACAGTGAGACCCTGTACTAAATACATAAAAATAAATAAATAAATAAAAAATAAAAAATGGGTTAGTGAAGAGACCTACTGTAAATTCAACGCCAGCCTGAGCTACAATTTAAGTTCAGCCTGAACTACACAGCAAGACTCTGTCTCAAAAAATTTGATTACCCTAAAGCTATTCATTTTCAGTGATTATCAACTCTATATTTCATGTTGGTCGATTATTTATTTCTGAAACTGTGAACCTACTAAGAGTTGTTTTTAAAAACTGCCAACAGATATGCCTACTTTAAAGGAAGAAATGGCAGATTAACTCATGTATAGATTAAAACACACCCAACCATCTCTTTATATACTAAATCTTGAGAGTAAAAAACATAAAATATCAAATGATCACTTGAAAGAAAACTCAAAATATTGCTAATCAAAACTTTGAAACTTCTAAAACTGGCATCAAGAACAAAATAGCATAATAAATTAGACCCCTGTGTTCACTCTTCTGGGAGGCCCACCTTCACATTACACAGTGTACTTCTTTTCATTTTACTTAGCCCAAACCTGCTTTGCAGTGTTTCTATTCTTATCACTAATAAAACTCCGCTACCATAAAAAAAAAAAAAAAAGCACAGTAAAAGAACAGAATTTACCATGACCATTAACTGATACTCCTGTGATAGTATATCCTAAGTTTGGAATAGTAGATCTCAAAGTAGGACCTGCACCCCAGAAATTCTAATCGAATCGCTCTTGGATGGAGCCTAAGTACTGCATTTCTAACAAGTTCTCACAGATGCTGCTGTTCCTGCAGGGACACTTTTGAGCACCACCAAGCTCAGGGCATGACGTGAGCAGACACCCTCCCAAGTTTCACAACAATCCTTAATGACTATATTTCTTTACATCTAGATGATACACATCATTTCTGACTTCAACTTTCTTTTAAAGAAGTATTTATTTTTATTTTTTTAATGTATTTTTGTACAGAGTCTACAGGGTCTCGCTACACAGATTGGACTTATAGTGATCCTCCTGTGTTCAGCCTCCCAAGCACTGAGATTACAGGCATGTGCCACCACACCCAGTCTCATTTGCTGTCATAGGGCGCCCTGGCGGTGGGGCCAGCACAGCACGTTGGGGACCCAACCCTGTCCCTGCGTCTACCTAGCAGGCACTTTAGTCCGCTGAGTTATCTGGCAGGCCCTTTATGACTTCAACATCTATCCCAGCAAACTGAAATGGAGGTGAAAATTAAAGCACTCAATCCTGCAATGGTACAGACAACAGCTCTGAAAAATGCAAAGATGAAAACAAGCTAAAACTAATGACTAAAACTGGTCTAGAGATTATCTGCATCTCATACTCTTCCCATTTCAGAAAGATTCCTGATTAAAACAGCAATATCACCAAAGCACACTTAAGTGCCCAGGCACGGGAACAGAGAAGACACGTTTGTGCCCACTGCCTCCTTGCTCTGACCCTGCCTGACGTGCCCAGGTGCAATCTAGTTAGCAGGACATCACTGTGCTAACATTCCCATGTCTGCTTTATGCCATGCTTGCTACGTACAGCAATTCCTGTTCACAGAAGATTCCAGGCTGAATTCAGACTTACATTTTCTAATGTTCCCAAGTCTGGTTTGTGCCACGTTTCGATTTTAATGAAGAAGTCATCTTTCATATATTCATTCTGCAAAAAACACAACAGGAAAAGGCAAGTGATCTTCCCTGGTTCTGAGGGACTGGAGGCTCCAGAAGCATTCCCAGCACAAGCATGCCTACTCTGATTTTCCAAACAGGCCTCTCTGTTAAGTGATGCAACCATTGCCACAGTTTTTACAGGCTTGTCAAGAAAACTAAATGCTGCATGCTTTTAAACAATCTAAACAATCCTGCCTATCATGCAGCACATAGAGCTAATAAAGACACTGTGAGGTTTGGTCAGCAAATCTGGCATATAAAGTAGCAAAAGCAAAATGAAATCAGTAGGGAGATTCTGAGCTGAGGCTAGAAAGAGGCCACGCACCCTGAGAACACGTGCAGTGTGGACTGGGGGGAGCACAGGAGGCATGCAGCAATGCGCAGCTTTAGCAAAAACCCAACATGGTTGAAAATAATTACTATGCAGAACAAACTTAAAAGATGAAGATGATGTGACAAAAACAGTCTTACTCACCGTTACAACTGAGGCATAATGGAGAGGCAGGCAATAAAACAGGAAAATTTTCATATTAATTGGAGTTAAAACAATGTGTCCCAATATTTTATGTCACAAAGACTATAAACTACCTGAAAACACAGAACATTTAGTAGCTTATGCCTTCAAAATAGTTTCTATACAATACCATAGGATACTTTAGGTTACAGCCCAAATAAAATGTGGAGAATAAGCTAACTTTAGAAACATTAAAGAGAATGGTACCATGAAACAAAACACCATTTATAAAGTTGGTTTAGCAAATAACAGGAACTGTTTAGAAATCCGTTACACTCCTCGACTATCATGTGACCAAAAAAGTAAAACACTACTGAGTACCCTAGAGGTGCTCTGGGGTGCAGATGCCCTTCACTGTGACTTCTCTAGTAATGTGCTTACCCCTGAGCCAGCAGTCGGCAGGGACCCTGCTGTGACTATCACCGGAACATAAACTCATCCCCTTCATAAAAGTCTTGGGGAGAAGCCCAATGCAGCCACTGCTGCCACTGCTGGAGCAGTGACTATCCAAGAACCCACAGAAGGCCATGCTTGGGGTACCCCTTAAGCTTAAAGGCCTCAGCACCAAAAACTGTTGCTCTCCTTATCCTGGGGCTCGGTAAAATGGCAGCTGGGAACCAGGCTTACTTGTTCTACAGTAGGGATATGAATTCCAGGCTTTTTCATGAAATACCAAGGAGCCTTCGGGAGCAATCATCCTCACGAATGTCGGAACTTTGCTGTGAAGACAGATTGCACATATTTTCAATTATACCATCATTTTTTTTGTTGAGTGAAACAATACTATTATCAAATGTGATCATATTCTAAATTTGATAAAGTATTCAAAACTATGGATGGTTTTCTGTTTTTGTTTTCCTTTTCTTTTTTGAGGCAGGGTCTCACTTCATTATTCAGGCTGGTTTTGAATTCACAGCAATCCTCCTGTCCCAGCCTCAAATGTGCTGGGATCATAGGTTTGTGCCACCACTCCCAACTTTAAGACTATTTTCAAGTTTCACCTCAACTCCAAAGTATCAAGTGGAAAATTAACGTTAAAACATGTAATTAAGCAAGTTTAATTACAGAGATTTTTACAGGAGCAATCCTTTCTTAAAGACTTCTGAGTTCCCCTAAAGTGAAAACTAAGAGCTAAGCTGCCCCACCTCTCCATTAATGCAACATGCCAGCTTTCTGATGCAGATAAGACTACATTGTGTGTTTTCATGATGTACAATAAGCTCGAGAAGGGATGAGTGCCTCTTCTGATGTACTCTCTTAATATCCTTGACAGAACACACCAAAAGACTCGGCAATGTGACAGTGCAGAAAATGAGAAATCACAGCATATCCCAAGTATAAAATTCTGCAGGTAGTAATGACTGTCACTCACTGCCTCAAATATGACCAAAGAAAGGGTTAAATACATGATTAATATCCACATCCAGGAAGCCCATGCAAATTCCTAATAGTAGTGACTCCAACGGACCAAAAAAAAAAAAAAAAGAAAAAGAAAAACCTACCAATATATCATGAAAACCATGCTCATTAACACATAAATGGAAAAATCAGTCTTGCTAGTCTTCACAATAACTGCTTTTACTGGAGCCTCCTGTCAACATAGTAGCTTCACACAGACTGGACCCCAACCCCAACCCCAACCCCAGCACAGAGAAGCTCTGTGACCTCGGGCTACCGCTTGACTCCTCTCAGCTTCCTCTTGTGCTGAACAGAGTTCCTATTACCTATCACAGTTACTTCAAAAACTGAATCAGGTAAAAGTCCCTAATGTATTTAGCACATCATAAAGTACAAGCTCAAAAAATAAGAGCTAAAAAATGGTACTCATCTTAAATTAGAAACCAACATGAAGCTAGGTACGTTCCCATGCTTTCTTTACACATTCTAGTAATACTGTAAAGTATTATTTCATTTCAGATAACCAGCATTTAAGTGACTTTTTAATTATCCAAACTATGGTATGTTCTACAAATTTAAGTATTATCTAGGTCTTTCTGCACCACAGTTGCTTTTTTAAGAACTTTTTGGGGTTTTGTTGTTTTGAGGCAGGGTCTCACTATGTAGTTAAGCCTGGCCCTGAACTCCCTTATGTAGCCTATGCTGGCCTGAAACTCAGTAATCCTCCTGCCTCAGCCTCCCAAGTGGTAGGATTCAGATGTGCACCATCATGCCCAATCTCACAACTTTCAGGTAACTGCTTCAACCAAGAGAAAGAACAAACTGAGAAAATATGGGGCATAGTTTCTGGACTTCTGGCCCTGAACAAAGATCATATAGTTGGCCAGAACCACTCTGCTGAAGTTCAGAGACAAAGCCAGGCAGACAGTGAGGACGACAGTGAAGACTGGCCAGCTAGGTATGCAGCAAAGACAGATGACACGGGGCCAGGCCCACCTTAGAAACCAAAGCCTGGATTGTATTTTTTTTTTTTTTATGAGAAACCACTGAAAGTTTTCTGAAAGTAATGACACAACTCGACATAAGGCTTAAAATCATGCCAAGGGTATGTGAAAAATTACAATAGTCAAGAATAGATGATGGGAAAAATAAATTCAGAATGGATAAAGATACTATAAAATTCTTAGAAAAAACAGATATAAATCTTTATGACCTTGGAATAGGTAATAGGTTTTTAGGTGTTACAAGTTAGGTCAAAAATTCCCCCAGAGTAGGGGAGATAGCTTAACAGTCCAAGCACCTGCCTGGCAAGCACAAGGACCTGAGTTCAATCCCCAGTATCACATGCTGTGCCACCCCGGAACCTTGAGCACACCGAGCCAGCCTCAAGACCAGCTGTGGTGGTGCATACCTATAATCCCAGTGCTGAAGAGGCTGAGACAGGAGAATCACTACAATTCCAAACTGCATAGCAAGACCCTATATCAAAAGATAAAAAATAAAAGAAAAAAAGAATTTCCCCTAAAGCCTCTTGGGGAGAGGTGGGCTTTAGGAAGGTACCTGGGTCATGTGGGCACCACCTCATCACCTGTGGATAAACCCATTGTGATTTCAGTAGCTAAGTGTTCTGCAGACAGTGGGAACTAGTCAGAGGGAAGGTCACTGGGACTGTGCCCACACCCTTCTCCCTCCTTCCTGCCTATGGCCATGGCGTCAGCAGCTTTCCTCAGTCAGAACTTGGTGCTCTGCTGCTTCTCTCTGGAGCCAGCCAACCACGAGCTGAAACTTCTAAGTACCAGGAGCTCAAATAAACCTAAAGTAATAGGTGTCACATATGGCATACCACAGATGACAAAGTGACTAGGTCATTAGGTAAGACACCAGAAGCATAGAACGCAAGTGGTGGGGATGTAGCTCAGTGGCACCGGCCTGCCTGGCAAGTGTGAGGTCCTCAGTTAGATGTGAGGTATCATTAAAAAAGAAAAAGAAAAAAGGCCAAGCTGGACTTTACCAAAAGTACTTTTAACTTTTATTTCAAAAGACAATGTTGGGCTGGCCAGATAGCTCAGTGGATTAAAGTGCCTGTTTAGGCAGAGCACAGGGGCTGAGGTTCAATCCCCAGCACAAGCTGTGCAGACCCCACCCCCAGGCACGCTGAGACAGAAATAGAGACTGGGCATGGTGGCATGTGCCTGTAATCCCAGCACTTGGGAGGTTGAAAACAGGAGAATCAC
>NDGN011556342.1:0-15210 GCA_002564285.1 Tympanoctomys barrerae | reverse complement strand
GGATTGAACTCAGGCCCTTGCGCTTGCCAGGGAAGCGCTTATTCCACTGAGCCACCTCCCCTGCCCTGGATATGTTTTCTTAAACAAATAAAAACTTGATTTTCAAGGAAATCCATTATTCTAGCTACAGACCAACTAGAAGTCCATTAATTCAGAAAGTGACCTTCAAAAGAAAAATTGAAAGACCTGGGCCAGCTCTTAAAAACACAAGAGGCTACCAAAGTTAACATTCTGACCATGGTTAGTGTTTTGGCTAATAAATTACTTTATGACCTTATCATATGAAAGCACAAATCATACCCTGACCGTGCACGTAGGAGTTAAATCTAGGACATTCATCTTTGCCCAAATACACACAGCTGCTATTCTGTTATCCATCACTCAACACTTTCCACAAGTGGATACTGCCACCCAGCCAATCCAGCCCCAGAACCGTCACCTGCTTTTGAACACACAATTTCAAAGAAGCAAGCAGCTAGGCAAACAAATGCATGTGTGCTTCCTCTTGAATCTGTTCGTACTTAACCAATTCATATTTTCAACGGAACAGAACAGGGTTGCGGGCTCTGGAACAAAAGGAAATCTGTCCAGCAGATGCTGCTTTTACACAGTTGACTGTTCCTTAAAGGCTTTGTGCAAAAATAACAGAAGTCAGGGGCCACAACAGAGGTGTAATCTTCTTTAGCCTATCTAGTGCTTGCTCTAATTTTATATGCAGAGGTAGGCTGGATGAATTTCGAAATATAGTGGACTCCTCAAAAATATTCACCAGGTCCTCAGTGGTATAGTTGAAAGATAGTTTTATATATTATATTCTCCATAAAAATGCCACACCAAATTATTTATTGCCAAAATACACTGGCTTGTTACTTCTGTTTATTACTGTTCTGGACCTCAACAATCTCTTTTACTTATCCTCCATTCTCTACCTTTTTGGCTCCCAAATCATTATATTTTAAGCTAAAATTTCACCCATTTTTCTCAGCCACATAAGATTTGAAGCAGAGTCTACAAAACTCTGCTTACTTATGGTTTTGTTTTTATTTACTTATGGATCACATTTTGAAATGCAATTTTTTTACAGTACTAGGGGAGGGACCCAGCCCTTCATGCGTGCCAGGAAAGCACCCTGCCACTGAACCATACCTTCTTTACCTGCAATTTTAAATTCAATAGTTTTATCACTTCTTGTTAAAAAAAAATATTTTTTTGAAAAAAGCCACACATTTATATAATGTCCTGCTAAATACCAAACTAAAGATCCACAAATATATTGACCTCCCTTCCCTGGAGTCATCCCTTCTGCTGAAACGGGCAGAGCAACAGACAGGGAGAAATTTACTCTCTTTTCATTATGTAAATTTGATATTTATTGGAAGTCTAGGCAAGACTGCCTGTCATAGGTGGTTCTGATAGAGGCATATTGTGTCCTAAGTAAAGATATACAATTGAAGATTATAGTATAATTTGAGGATGTCATTATTCACTTAACAATTATAATGTAACTTGAGAAGATTAGGGAAAGAGAAGCTGATTTGAATCAGAAAACTTGAGTCTGAGGCCAAGGCCCTCCCTTGACCCGCTGGAGAAGTCAAGTCTGAGCAAGTCATGGAAGTGTAAGCATTACTGTGACCACTGGTTAAAAATTTGTCCTTGCACTTGTAATGGACCTCACAGATGGCTTGTCCAATGTCCACTTCAATCTCTTCCTAATTTTCCAAGCATCCACCCTTCACCAGGCTCAGTCCAGTGAATCTTGAGTATTCTAATCAGGACACCTCACCAGGAGATAGACTGGGAAAGAGATGCAGTTCTGGCTTGAGACACACAGAGAAGCTGAACAATTCTGGGAAATACTTACTCCATCTTTACATGAGACACCAAAAAAAATGGTGTCTTCTCCTGATAGCTAAGCATCTCTAGCTGCGAAATCAAGGCACAGCTTGCAAAAGAATTGTAGCCCAAAGACAAGGCCAGTGAACCTAAGAGGTCACAGAAACAAGGTGAAGAGCCCCTGGGGCATCAGTGGCACTGCTGATTCACAGCACCAGTACTTCAGCTTCCCTGCTTTTGTGCTCCATGCTTTTCTACCATAACACAGTGGCTTATTATTTAGCCAACTAAACATAAGTTTTGTAGCTTAAAGCATCCTAACTGCTACCTACCCTAGCATTCCAAGTCTGCCCCCAAAGGCCTATGCTAATCATTTTTAAGACTCTTCTACCTTTTGGATCAGATGACGATAATAGGGCTTACATGGCCCAGTAAAGTAGCAGTCTGTGGAAGTTACTACTGTTCATTCTCAGGCCTTTGAGACCCATTCAGGAAGGGCCAGCTCCACTGACAATTTCACTCCCTCTGTGCCAAGTTTAGCCAAAGAAGTCATTATGGAGATGCCCAAGACTTTAGTGTAAGAAGCAAGCCCAGTAGCCATTCTCACTTGTGGCAGGCAATATTTGGATCCCCATAATCTTCACTGCCTGGTGTTACATGGCGTGTATGGGCACCTCATGTGGCAAAGAGACTTTGCAGATGGAATTAAAGTTTCAGACCTTAAAGAGATTATCCTATATTATTCACCAGATCCCATGTCATCATATGAACTCTTAAAAATGGAAGAGGAAGGCAATGTAGGATCATGAGAGAACAGATGGAAGAAGAGACAAGAGATGTTTGCAGCAAGAGAGCACTCGAGCTACCACTGAGGCACTTACAATGGAAGAACAGAAGCTTGAGCCAAGGACAAGGGCTGCCTCACGAGCTAAGGCCCTTCAGCAGACATCTGATGAGGAAATGGGAACCTCAGTTTTGTCATCACAAGGAACCGATTTCCAATGACCTGAGAGAACAGGAATTGGCTTCTCCCCCAGGATCTCCAGAAAGACAAGCTGCTCTGCTGGCTGACACGTTGATTTTAGCCTGATCAGAGAGAATTAAGTGAGCCCACTGGACTTCTGCTCTTCAGAAGTGTGAGACAATAAGTTTCTATTGTACTTAAAAGTCACTAAGTGTGTGTTAATTTGTTATCCCCACAATAGAAAACTACTACACCAAATGAGGTTCTGGCTAGGGCACCAGGTCCAGAAGGCCCACATCTCTGTCATCCTCAGAATCCCCAACCCTCTTATCCCCTGAACACTCTTGGTGATCAAACAACACCTGGGGTGATGGTTGTCAAGTCATCTTTCTCTACTCTCGGAATATAAAGCCCTCAACCATCCTATAGACACTATAATTACACACACACACACACACACACACACACACATACACACTGACCTTCCAACATTCCAAATGTGGTGACAGAATGGTCTTCCCTCTGCCAGACAAATATCCACCTCCAAAATACACCCCCTAAAAAACTGCAACCATTCACACTTGTCATGGTTTTGGGTTTTGCAAGGGAAATAACACAATACAGGACACAGAGTTTATAGAATTATTTTCTAATAGTCACCCAAAAAATCATATACAAAGAGTGCAAGAAATCTATCTATACACTAAAGACCAAAGAATCCAGCAGAGGGCCTGGATTCCATGATGGTGTCCTGCTTGAGTCCAGCTGAAGACCTAGAGCTCATAACAATACCTCTCACAAGTCCAACGAAAGGCCTACATCCCACCATCTCATGCAGGCCTACTTCATGCATCAGTACTGGAAAGGCCCAGAGGTCAGTGGTGGAAGTGACCAGTGTACCAGTGGGAAGAAGGATTTGTGCTAGCAAGCTGAGGAATCGGAACTGGAGCCAAGAAGCAATACTCAAGTTAAGAACCAGAGCTCTTCCAAAAATTACCACAGCCCCAAAAGTACTTCACCAACAAAGAGGTCCTGAGATCCTCTGAAAATGAAGAAATCTGAGTTTCCATAAGGAAAACCAACACAAGGAGTTTCTCCAGGAGGCTGAACTGTGCACCATCTTCCCCTCCAGAGCCAGGAAGCGATGCTCAAGGTGAGGGCCAGAGCTCCCTCAAAGTGAATTGTAGCCATTCTCAACTACAACAAGGTCCCAAGCTCCTCCTCCAGTGAGAAAATCCAAGTTCATCAGGATGGCCAGCTTGACAGGTCACCCATCTGAATAGCCCACAAGAACCAGCAGCTTCCAACAGTTCCCAACAGTTTCTCCAAGCAGCTGCCCTAACAGCTTCTCCTCCAGTTCTGCTTCTTACTCTGCTGGCACCAATCCTCAGGGGGCCTCCCACACCCAGCACCACACTGGTTAAGTTCATCTGGCTGTAACAAGTTGACCACCAGTTGGCAATCTACAGTCTATCCTAGAAACTAGGGAAGAGATAGAAAAATAACCAATAAAAGCCACAGCTTTCTGAATTATCTATGGAAATACCACTCTTGTATTCTTCAACTCTTGACAAGCTTTCCACTGTTTTGCTTCTCCATAAGAAAAACAGATAATGCTGTCAGGAAATTTCCTCTGAAAATAATTATGAATATTTTTCCAAATTCCTTGTGTGCGCAGTAGTTTTTGCAATTTTTCTCTACTCCTTCATGTACACACACACGCCTGACTGTTGATTGCTTTCTAGAGTTGTTTACCAGTCTGCCAGTGTACTCACTTTATGTTTGTTTGATCACATGCAAACTAGGTTAGCAAATCACATGGTATTTAATAACCTTTACTGTGTTCACACCTTTTCTGCATATGACTGAACTGTCCTTTTCCACAGTGAAAGCTCCAATCACTAACTGATTTCTGTTTATGTAAATACACACACACACACATCACATTTATAGAATCTTACTTGTGTGTGCATGCTAATGTTAATATATCATAGCCATAGGTCTAAGACACCTATATTTGCAGATAAATATTATTTTCACAGAGAATACACATCTTTTGTTATATATTAGCTGTTTTCGCAAATTGAATCTGAAAGGTAAAATAACATCACATTTACAATAAACAGAATTTCTCTGATTTTTTTCTTCTATGTGTTATGACAGACCCTCCCACTTTCCTTAGAGTTTCTTTGATTATTTCTGGGCACCACAGGACAGCCTTCACATGCTCAGGAGTCCAGTCCCTCATTGACCGGGCTGTGATGACTGCTGCTGATAAGACTAGAAGATGTTGCTGGTGCCTGTCCCACTGTGCTCCCGGGGATCACTCAGCCAAGATGCTGGTGCCCACAAGGTGCCTGGCTGGACCCAAACTGCTGTAGATTCTGTTGATGATGTTAAATCATTGTTGTCCCCCAGAACATCAGCAGAACTCTGCAGCCCTGCCACCTTGAGATGTGGACACTGTTGGCTAAGTGTCTCTTAGCAAGGGCCTCAAAGCAATGTCCCCAGGTGTTCATAGTGGTTTCCAAAGTCTTCAGTGAATTCGAACTGCAAGCTCTCTTCACATGGGAGCTGAGAACTTTCTGAGCATCATAAAACTGGGCTCTAAGTGACCCTGTTCCTCCCAGGACCTGGATTCTTTATTGTCCTAAAATTGCATGACTAACATCCTACTTTCTTGGGTCAAGTTCTTTCCCATGTGACTGCACCATTCCTCCTGAAAATAGGGTTATTCATTAATTTGTCTAACAAATACTGAGGGAGATGCTGGATCTGAAGTAAAAGCTTTTAAAAAGCAGGCATAGGGCCAGGGAGATAGTGTAGTGACATAAGAGCCTGCCTGGCAAGGGCAAGATCATGAGTTCAATCGTGCTGCTGCAAAAAATAAAATTTAAAAACAGAATAAAAAGTAGGCACAGACAGCTCTGGTCAAGTGATTCAGCAGTGCCCCAGATATGTCTGAATCTTGGGCTGAAAGAAAAAAATCTTAGACTCAAGTTGGGACCATAAATGGAGAAAAAAAGGAAGAAAATAGACGCATTTTCAAAGGAAGAGTTCTGTCCCTCCAAAATTCATATGCTGGAATGTAAGCCCCAAGGGAATAGAATGTGACCTTTGGGAAAGTGCATCAATTGTGAGGGCTCCATCACTGTGAATGGAATTAATGTGCTTGTGAAAGAGGGTGAAGGTAGCCAGGCATGGTAGCACACACCTATAGTCCAAGGACTCAGAAGGCTGAAGCAGGAGAATCGCAGCAAGTTTGAGGCCATCCTGGGAACCCTAGTGAGTTCAAGAGCAGCCTGAACTACGTAGTAAAACAGAGTCTCAAAATAAAGAGATCGAGAAGGGAGCCTGAGCCATTTTCATCCTCTCCACCACGTAGAAATGCAGCAAAAAAGATGCCAACTAGACAGCAGAGAGTAAGCCCTCCCCAAACAGTTACTGTGGTCATCTTAATTTTTTTAATCTTTTATTTAGTATTTGTTTGGTGCAGGGTCTCACTATACAGCTTATTCACAATGATCCTCCTGTGTCAGCTTCCCTAGGACTGGAATTACAGGCATGTGCCACCACTCCCAGTCCCGGGGCAGGGTTCCAGGCCAGCATGGCATGGAGTGGCGGGAATTGAACCCAGGATCCTGCTCTTGCCAGGCAGGAGCTTAGACCACTAAGCTATCTCCCCAGACCCACTGTAGTCATATTAGACTCACACATCCCATTCCTTTAACCCAGCCATCCCCCTTCTAAGAGTCTTCCCCAAAGAGTGAAGATCATTGTATTACAGGAACACATGCATTTACATGTTTATAGCAGCACAAGTCATAATAACTAGATCTTAGAAACAACCTATATGCCCATCGAGAGATGAATGGATGAAGAAAACGTGATAGCTATGCATAATAGAGTACTGTACTGCCATAACGGAAGATAAACCTGGGGTGGTAGTAGGTAAATGGATGCAGTTTGAGCCCATAAAGTAAGTAGGACATGCAAGCTCAAAAATACTGTGGCTTCTCTTATGGGATTGAGTCCTTAATCCCTGAGATCTGATGCTATCCCCAAATTGATAGTGTCAGAATAAAATTGAGTTACAGAACACTCACCTGATATCCACTGGAGAATTGACTGTTAGTGAAGAGGAATTCCTGTGCATTTTGGTGGCCATAGATGAAGAATTATGTATTGGGCATGAGAGGAGGAAAAACAGTTTGGCTTTTTCCTCATGAAGTACTGCATACTGATAAGGGCACATATTCTGGAGCAGACTACCTGAGTGCAAGTCCCAGCTCTGCCACTAAAAGCCATGGAATTTATTGAGCACTTACTGTCTGCCAGGTGCTGTGCTGTCTTGCATGTATTATTTTACTTCATCACCAAAGGATTCCATTTGATGACAAGTACTATCATCCCTACTTCACAGAAGAGGAGATTGAGACAGAGAAAGATTAAGTATTTATCTTAAACCTCTCAGAAGAATAGTGATCTAAACACAAGTATCTGATCCCAGAGCCCATTTTTTAATTGTTTTGTTTTGTGATGTTTTGTGTCTAATTGTTCCCCCAAAGTCTTATGCAGTCATTGAGGCAGGCTTCTAGAGTTTTCGATTAATGGATTGTCCAAGGCTGGGATTATGAGTATGAGTGCTACTTCTTCCCTGAGACAGATAGCCTGAACACAATATAAGCAAGAGAGAGAGGCTTGCTATCTGCCAACCGCTGCTCCTCCCTTTGTTCTTTGCTGTTTTCTGCTGCCATGAACTGCTGCCCTCTGCCTTGTGCCACTCTGCCTTGAGGCCAGCTGATTATGGACTGAAACCTCCACGAACTGTGAGCTAAATAAACCTTTCCTTCCTTAATTTGGGGTATTGGACATTTTGTCCCAGCAAAGAGAAAAAAGTAACCAAGACAGTTTTGTTTCAGGGTTTGGGGGAGTTTTTTCTGATTTTTTTTGCTTCGGTTTGAGACAGGGTCTCCCTAAGTAGTCCAAGCTGGCCTTGAACTCACTATATAGCCAAGGCTGGCCTCAAACTCATGATAATCCTCCTTCCTCAGCCTCCTGAGTGCTGGGATTATAAGTGTGCATCACCACACTCAGCACTCATGTTTTTAACCACTACATTAAATTGCAATTGCTTTACAACTATTACCTTAATCACATTTGTGTTAGTGAGGATTTTGCAAAGAAAATGAACCAATAGTATATATATTTACAGAGTTTCGTTCTAAGGAAATGGCTCATGCACCTGGATGGTGGCGGGGGGGTGGCATATCCAGAGCTCAAAGGATAAGACCAGAAGTCTAGAGGAAAAGCCAATGCTGCAATTCATACCCAAAAGCCATAGGCTGGCAGAATTCCCTATAGCTTGGAGAGGTCAGGTTTTTTTTTCAAGCCTTCAGCCGACTGGGTCAGGCCCACTCAGATCAGAGAGGGAAATCTGCTTTCCTCACAGTCTGTGCAAACAATCCTGGGTTTTAGTTGGGATTTTACATAGCTTGCCTTTTAATTCATTGGTTCTTTTCTGTTTCTATTAACCCATAGCATTATTCTAATAGATGTTATAGTACCAGCCTAAAAAAATGTTAATTTTATCTAAAAACACTCTCACAGAAAGACCCAAAAGCATAACATTAATAATCACACTACCCATCAGGATGTTGCCTAAAAGAGCAAGGAAGGTGGTCTTTATGAGAAAAATGGAAAACATGTGGAAACGAGGTAGCCCAGTCCCAGTGGGACAGACGTGATGGGCACTGGAATAAGGCCAAAGATTCACTGTGTTCACCCAGTACCTGAAAAACGTAGTGGGGGAGGGGGGAACAGCAGGCTCATTTGGCTGAGGTTACCCCAGGTCTGCCTTACTAAACCTAATCTCTGGGTGAGTACCCTCTTTTCCGACGGACATGAGCTAAAGGTTAGATTGACTTTCCCCCGTGAAAGGGCCTTTTGACCAGGACCCCTCATTCTGGGACACAGTTCAAGGGGGTCCATTCAATACTTAAAAATTCAGGACTACCATAAAGCATTACTCAGTTTCCACTTAACAGTAGGGGGAAATATCCTTGGACATTAAAAGAAACAGCTGTTCATTTGGGACAGCCAATCAAAAGTACAAGAGTTGTAAGGAAAATAGTCCTCTTGAGTTGGTTACTTCAGCAGCTCATTTTGAAAACAACCATTTCCTTCCATCCCTTCTCTGCAAAAATTCCAGGATCACAGTAAAGGGTTTCCTTGTTATTGGAATGCCACAACCTGAAGACAATCTATCTACTGATGGCTCTACCTTGACTTTTAGATTTTGATCATAGAAAATAATCACTTGTGTAATTTAGCAGGCAATGACTCCAGGAAAAAAAAATAATGCTCGCTCCAAACAGAAATGTGTCCATGTAGGTTGAAAAACTCGAGCTAAATTGCCAAACAGGTGTCTGGAAAGCTGGACCTTGGTGGATACAGCATCCTGAAGTCCTGCATGAGCTAGAAAAACTCTCTTGCTTTCCCTTCTTTTTTTTGCCATAATTTTATTGATAAACAAATAGCAATGAGACAGTTTCAAATCACATCAGTAGGACAGTTTCTATAATTGCTTTCCCTTCTGAGTGCTGAGCATAACTAATGAGCCTCTGGCCTTCACTATGGTGCCCCTCCCAGGGTACCTCAGCCCTGAGTCTTTCTGATGGACACTATATTGGCTAACTTTATGTGTCACATGAAGTAACAAGACTGCATCACAATGTCCAGAAATTTTAAGCAGAGATAGAGCTAAGCATGGAGATAGTAGAACATGTCACAACTTCAAGTCCCAGCTTTGCCACTCACTGTATAAGGCCTCTTTGAATCCCATATATAAAATGAGGACAGTACCAACAAGGACAATAGAGACATGCAGGTGTTTCCAGTCAACAGCACCATATACAGCATCCCTTACCACCAAGTACGTGAAGGTCACAAGGGAAGGCAGCAAAATTTCAAGTTTCAAAAACTAGGTAGAAATCTTGAAAACATAGGGGTAGGCAGAGTTCATGAACAAAAACCAAGCTGCATGGGAAATACTTCAAAAAATCGACAACTGGAATCTCACCTTTTTGAAAAGTTTCTGCATGTCAAAAAAAAAGTCACCAACAGGATTTAAAAAAAACCCATTAATTGGAAAAAGGTTTTGGCCAACTGTCCATCAGTTCTATCTAGAATGACTTCTACCTAGAACATATAAAGAATTAAGTAAGTGGGCTAGCCAGATAGCCCAACAGACTAAAGTACCTGCTTAGGCAGATACAGGAAACAGGGTTTGATCCCCAGTGTGCTGCACCAGCCCTGCCCCCAGGGCGTGCTGAGATGGCGACTAAGATTGGGTGCAGTGGTATATGCCTATAATCCCGGCCCTTGGGAGACTGAAAATAGAAGGATCACTAAAAATCCAATCTGTGTAGTGAGTCCCTGTCGACTCTGCACTAAATAAAAATTTTTTTAAAAGAATTAAATAAAATCAGGTCTTCAGAATTCAAAGACCCAATCCAAAATGGGCATCTGAGATGAATATATACTTCTCTGATGAAGAAATAGACATGGCAGACAAATATATGAAAAACTGTTGAACATCATTGGTCATTCGAGAAATACAAAGTCAAACAACACTGAGATTCCATCCTATCCCAGAAAGAATGGCTATGATCAAGAAGTCAACCAATAATAAATGCTAGAAGGGCTGTTGGGAAAAACAAATGCTTCTCCACTGTTGGTGGGAGTGTAGACTCGTAGAGCCACTGGGAAATCAATACGGACATTCCTCTAAAAACTAGGACTAGAGATTTCATTTGACTCAGCCATTCTCTGCCTAGGTATCTTCCCAAAAGAATTAAAAGCATCATACCACAGTGACATATGTGCTGTGCACTCATGTTTATAGCAGTGCAATTTGTCACAGCTAAATCTTGAAAACAACCCAAATGCACATCAACTGAGGAATAAATAAAAAGATGTGATATGTTTACACAATGGAGCATTATTCAGCTATAAAAAGGGTAAACTCAAGGCCTTTACAGATCAATGGATGCAACAAGAGACCATACTCATAAGTGAAATAAATCCAACCCGCATGTGTAGACATCATACAGTCACTCTAATACAAAAACCTAAAAGAGCAAATAAAATCTGAAAGGTGCAGTAGACACTGTGAAAGAATAAGAAACTGATCAAAAGAAAAGAACAGCCAGGATGTGGAAAAGGAGAAAAGAAAGGAAGGAAAAAACATGTATATACACAGATAGCTAAGATCATTATATGATTAATTTTAATGGTTTATTGATGGCATACTTTATGCTTAATTGATCAATTGTGCATGCCTGTATCTGGTAATCTGCACAACTACTTTGAAGATAACAATATGCAATATAACATGCATTACTAATTTTCTATCATCTTATTTTGAAATTCTATATTGTTTTTATTTATTGTTTATTTTTATTCTCTTTACAATAAAAAAAAGAATCATGAATAAAAGGTCCAAGTAAGGAGACACCACAAGGATAGTCAAGTTCTGCAGACCACATCTCTAGAGCTTCAAATGGAACCTCAGATCCTGGTTCCTGGTGGCAGAGCAGTCACACTGATTCCCAGACCTTCTGACTCCTCTGTAGCTACACTGAACAATCAGCTTAGATAATCAGAAAACATCTGCAAGTAAAGCAAGACCAAGAGCAGTTGCCTCCTTATAGTAACTTCACATGGAGCTACCTTGCAGGCCCACTTGCTCTACTCCCATAAACTCACAGAAAATGAAGTATAATTATTTTTCTGATTAATCGAACTCTCTCACAAATCCCCTCATTCCCCCTTGTAAACAGAACAAAGGAACTAGAAAATTCAGTTCAATTCTGTAATCGCAAGCCAGTCTCAAGCTCTGAATAGTCCCTAGTTAATATTAAGTCATTAGGAAAAAATATTTAGTCTTCCAGGTATCCTTTCTTCCTTCTTCTCTTCCTTAAGATGATGTCTAAGGACAGGCAAAGAACCTTGACTCCACCATAGGGTCCCCTGTTGAGAAGTGCCTAGACTAAGCTGCTGTTAGGCAGGGAAATGTTCAAGGCACCAGATGTAGACAGGTGCTAGTGTCTTCTACAGAAAGCTGTGGTTGGCCTGTCCTCCTGTCCTCCCCAGAGGCCTGGCTGCTCCCCTCGCTGAACTCTGCAACACCTTTTATCTGGCTGCTGGGGATCATCATCCTCTTACCATGCCAGATGCCGACGCAGGCTTGCCGGCTCTCACACAGTTCCCTTTCGGGATAAGAGCAGCTTATGGACACTTTAGGGTCGCCTCCACACACATAAATTGGCTGGCAAGAGAGAAGGGCAACCCAGTCCCTGTCCAGTGTCACAAATCTCCCTGTCTTTGAAAATCTTACCCAACAAACCCATCCCTGCTCTGCCTCTCAAGCCCTTGTATTTTATCCACAATTCTCCAAGCTAGAAGGGGTGAGCTCTCATTTCTGTCAGAAAGGAAAGATTTCTTTTCTCACCCGTCACTATTACAAAAGACAACTTACACAAGACAAATTAACAAGAGCAAAGCAGTAAATTTGTTGACTGTAAATTTTACTAAACATAGGAGACTTTGGCAATGAGGACACTTAACGGACACTTAACGCGTTTTAGGTTTGCTGAAGGGGTGGATAGTCCCGAGGAACAATGATAGACAAGGAGGTGTGATCTATTTGGTAACAAATTGGCTGGGAGCCACAACTTAGCAAGGCCTGTTTATTGGGATTCTCCTCCATCTCTTTGCATCTTCAGAGATAAGAATATTGTGTTCTCCCAGCTACAGGGGGATACCTCTCCAGTAAGATCTTTTGACCCACACCTGGAAAGAAGAGCAAGAGGAAGTTGGAAGAAATGTTCCTGTTGCAGTGATTTGATCAAATGCCGAGATGCCATGTCTTGGGGTGGGAATGTTGTCCCCATCACCTCTGTTTCCACTTTTGCTGAGACTTTCCCACTGTTACTGTCTTCTCCTTCCAGATTCTAGAATCCTGCTTCCCTAATTTTAGTTTGTGACTAAGTCTTAGAGGTGAGTGGAATTCAGAAGAGAAGAAAAGATCATTTTACCAATAACAGGAGCTAAATCTGCACCTTTATCATGAATATGAGCCTCATTACTCTGAAAAGAATGGTTTCTATCAAAGTCTCAAAAAGTTCCCATAAAAACAGGAAAGGGATGATTTCGGAGTGTCCTTGCATAAAGCTAACACAGATGGCATTTGAATTTGTACATAATTGGGATGCACAAGTATATCTATAGCAACAAGGTGTGCAAAACTTGTAATTCCCCAGACTTTGACCACAGGAGAATAGGATGTAAATGTTATGCTAATGAGCTCATTAATATCATGAATACAATTAACAAATGAAGTCAATTATCACTAGCAAGCATTCATTACACAGAGATAAGTTGCTGTGCTCCAGCCGCACAAGTAACTGTTTTGCTGCTTTTGTCCGGAAGTTCTCTTTTCATCTTTGCTCATTTATTACCACTAAATAGATAAATGCCTGAGAATGTAGGCTCAGCTCATTACTTATATATATTACCTTGATTAGAATTTGACCTCCTGCACATTTTAGTTAGAAGAGCCCTACAAAATATCACTTCTATTTATAACTCAGCCTCATCTGCCAAGTCCACAGGAGAAAGCCTAATTGGAAAGAATAAAAGGTTACCTTTGCGTGTAAACTGCACATTCATTTAGTCATCGATTTTATTTCATTCTAATTATCAGTGATTGTGCATCTCCTGATAGCTGGGATATAGCTGTTTTTCCTCCTCCTAACTCCTGAGAGGCAGAAGCCCTAATGATCACAGCAGTAGTTTGTGAAGTTGCAGTCTCAGTGTATGCTCTAATAGGACTGTCAGAAACTCAGAAATATTCAGGACTCAAATTTTGACTTCCATAAGATTGTTTCTCAAGCCAAAGAGCTATTTTTACATAATTCTTTCACTATTTCTGTCATAGGATGTGCATATTCTTTGTAATTTAAAATAAAATAATGTTCCTGCCAGAACTTCCCAAATTAAATTTAATGTACATCTTGTTGCAGGCCGCTTTGCTGGCAACCCGTTCGTAGGAAGTGAAATCACAGTTCCCAGCTGTGGATTCTAAATCTTTGAGTAAAAAGAGGAAACGGATCTGTTCCTGGATCCATGCCAGCCGCTGGCCCTCTGCTCAGTGTCACACGCAGTCTCATTCCCCGCCCTCACGCCATCTCACCTTTCCTCCCAGTTACCCAGTCCCCCCTCCTGCATTCAGTATCTAGGTCACTGGAAAGAGGCCCTTAGAATGGGATGTTGAGGCCCCAGCTCCTTCCTCTCTCTCTCTCTGTTGGCTTCCCAGCCTCCATCATGCACTTCCACCATGAAGTACCAAGCTGCTGCAAGACCAAAGTGATGCAGCCAGGTGACCACGGCCTGCAACCTCAGAAGCCACCAGCTGAAAGAAATCTTTCCCAATGCTATATTGCTTTTCTCAAGTATTTGTCACCACCATGGAAAGCTAACACGAAGTCCAAGATTAGTCTGCCGGCTGGCACAGCCAGGTTCTGGCGAGGGCTCTCTTCCCGGCTTGCAGGCGGCTAGTTCCTGGTTCACACACTAGAAAGAGAGCGCCAGCATCTCCTCTTTTTGGACAAGCGCTAGTTCATCAGAGCAGAACTCCGCTCTCAGGACCTCGTTTAATCTCATTTACCTTTTCAAGGCTTCTTATCTTCAGTATAGCCCACACTGGGGGTGAGAGCTTCAATATATGGATTTAAGGGGCACACAGCTGACATCATTGTTTCCAAGAGCAAAAGACTGGGGAAGCTATGTGGATGCTTAGTATTAGGGCTCATCAGGTTCCCCGGGGCCACCTGCCTCCTGACATTGCTTCATGAGTAGACACTTACAAAAACCAAAGCAGGAAAATTTTTTATTAGTTTTATTGAGAAACAAATAGCAATGAGACAGTCTCAAAACAGGTCAGTAAGACAGCTACAATAATTAATACATTGTGTATTGTTGTCTTCATAGTGATTATTCACAGCACAACATGCAGACATGATATCCTGTCCAAATACTACTAGTGCAAATCTTTCTTCTCATTGAATTAAGAAAAAGTAGCTGTATATCTATCTTATTTTGTATATACAGATACAAAATGGTCCTTCATCTGTATCCCCCTTTTTTTTTGTTTAGTTTTGTCAGAGATGGGTATTCCATTGCCATTTAAATATTGTAGGTGAGTGAATTCAGCAAAATAATCCAATATAGTCTAGTAGTCCATAATAGTAGGGGGTTACCCGTAGGACTGACAATGTCACAAGTTTTTTACTTGAGCCTTTTACAGCTCAGCATATTAATATGGCTTTACTTTTTATACCTCGTTTCTA
>NDGN011556340.1:0-25643 GCA_002564285.1 Tympanoctomys barrerae | reverse complement strand
CGTTTTTATTTTATTAATACATACTTGTAGTCCATGCACTCTATAACTATCATGGAGACTGTTTACATTTACATAGTACAGTGTGTTTATTTTGAAATACATCCCTTTTTCCCTTTCACTCTTTCCCTTCATCTCTAGTTCCCAAATTCCATTTTTCATTCTTGATGATATCATTAACCTTGGCTTATGTGATGGTATGTCATGTCCACGTTAAGTAATGTCATTAAGCTCCTGAACAGAGTATACCTTTATTCTGCACATTTTCCCATCCCTTCTTCCTCACACCTTGATGTTGTTCCCCTGGTCCACCTCACCAGTATAAGAGATCCATCCCTTTGTTGCCTTCTATCCATCCGTTATTATTCTCCTGGGTTCACTCAAATGAGAGTTACAGTACAGTATGTAAGCTGATATGTCTGGTTTATTTCACTCTGTTATATTTTCCAGATAAATCCATAATGCTTACACTGTCAAATTTGACTTTCTTTATCCAAGTCATATTCATATAAAAATAGAAAAAGTATTGGTATATAATAGATAGATAGATAGATAGATAGATAGGCCACATTTATCTTTATCTCATTACTTATTGAGGGAGTTATATAGGCTGCTCCAGGATATAACTATTATGAGTTGTGCTGCTGTAAATATTAGTATGCATGTATCCCTGTAGTATGATGCTTTGAGCTCTTTGGGGAAGATACCTACCAGGAGGATAGCTCAGTCAGTTGGAATTTATAATTTTAGTCCTTTGAAAAATCCATAATTATTTCCATAGTGATTGTACATGCTGACCAAGGATGTGGGATGGCTGCTTTTAAGTCACATTCATACCAGCATTTTTTTTAATGAACAGAATATATTTATTGAGGGAAAGAAAGTTTCTGTCTGAGAGAGGGACAGAAAGGGGCCCATAGTGGTGGTCCCCAGGAAGCTGTATCTTCCAAGAACTTTGATAGAGGAAAACCATCTGCTGAGGTGGGTCTAAGGTAGTGCAGAACATGGGAACTCTCTAAGGTGGGCATGAGGGGGGACAAAACTATGGTCAGCCAATGAGATCCTAAGCACCATTTCTCAGGTAAAATTGATTAAATCAGAATCAAATGGGGAAGAGTCACATAGTAAGCAGGTGTGAATACAGGACAGGGTCTCTTCCTGTTGGGTTTAGGATTAGGGATTCATTCAGGCTTTTTTAAGGTGATTGATACCTATGGAGAGTATCAATCCCTGGGGCCCATAACTAGGGAAGTATGCATGCAGCTACACCTGTTTACTTTTTTGTCTTGAGGTCTGGCCCACAGGGAATGTCTGTCTCTCCCAAAGTTGTAAAGTCACCTTGTCTTCTATATTGCCTCCTTGAGGGCCTGGCCCTGTCTGACTACATTTGTTATTGTTTGATTTCTTATATATTTCTATTCTTCCCAGAATTGTATCAAATCTTAACATTATTTTAATTTGAACTTTTCCAATAGCTGGAGATGCAGAATACTTTTTCATATATTTGTTGACCATTTATTTCTTCCTCTGTGACCTGCCTCTTAATTTCTCTTGCCTGTTTCTTGACTGAGTCTTTAATTTTAGATGGATTAATTTTGTTGTTTCTAGACCACTGTACAGTCTCAATGTTAGTCATGTCTGAATAGATAAAAGATAATATACATTATCTTTTATTGTACTGCTTGATTCTTTTGCTGTACAGAAGCTTTTTAATCCGGTATAATCTCATTTGCTTATTCCTATTGCTTCCTATGCAAATGAGATTCTGTTTAGAAAAACATTTCCTACACCTGTATCTTTAAGTGTTTTGCTTATTTTGTCCTAGGGTAGTTTTAATATTTCTGCTTTAGTGTTTAGATCTTTGAACAACTTTGATTTTGATCTAGAATAGTGGGAGATACAAGTTCAATTTCAGTCTTCTGCAAACAGATAACCATCTTCCTAGCACATTTGTTGAACAGGCTGTCTTCCCTCAAACATACGCTTCTGTGCTCTTTGTCGAAGATCAAAAAACTGAGTGTGTCTGGGGATGTTTCTTCATGCTAAATTCTATTCCTCTGACACACATCTCTGTTTTTGTTCCATTACCATGCCATTTTTATCACTATTGCTTTGTAATACAGCTTGAAGCCAAGTGTTGCTGTGCTGCCTGCTTTGCTCTTAGTGCTTTAAATTACTTTTTTTATTCTGGGTCTCTTATGGCTCCACATGAATTCTAGGATTTTTTTTAGACCTGTTAAGCATGAGGTTGATATTTGTTGAATATATGAGTTTTGGGACTGTGGCCATTTTGACAATACTAGTTCTGCCTATCCAAGAGCAGGGGATATGCTTTACATTTTCAGAAGTCCTTTTGTATCTCCTTTTTCAGAGTATTATACTTCTCTTTATAGAGGCTTTTTACTTCTATAATTAGGTTTACTTATTTTTCTTAAACCTATTTGAATAATATTCTCACATTTTTCTTTTCATCTATTTCATTATTGGTGTACAAAAATGCTAATTTGTTTTGTTTTGTTTTGTTTTCGGAACCGGGGATTGAACTCAGGCCCTTGCGCTTGCCAGGGAAGCGCTTATTCCACTGAGCCATCTCCCTGGCCCCAAATGCTAATGTTTTTATGCGATGATCTAGTATCCTGCTGTATTGCTGAATTCAGTTAGTTATTTTAACATATTTTTGGTGTTCTTTGTGTTTTCTATGTAGAACATCATGTTATCTGCGTCCATTTTATTTATCTCTCACATCTAATTGATTTGGTTAATCATTCAAGTACAGTAGTACTCCAGGTCACAAACCTTTTTTTTTTAAGAGTGAATTATTTATTCTTTAGTGTTTAATAAAATTAATAATAAATCACACAATCAATAATTATTACTTCACAAACAGAAATTACATTTTCAAAATTCAATCCATAAAGAATGATTTTACCTTTTGTCATTAAAAGTTACTAATGATGTTTTAGTAGTCATAATGAATTTTCATCATTTGTATTCAACACTATGAACAAAATTCACCTGCCTATAAATTCACAAATACAGCCATATAATCATTTACTTTATAATTAATGTCCACATACCTTAAAACACTTTTAAAATTTAAAAACTAGCTTGGAAAAATTTACAAAACCAAGAAGTAGTAAGAATTCTTGGTCAACTTCTTTCCACACAAGATTATTCTCTAGTAGAAAATCCAGTTCACAATCTTAATTTTAAAATTTTGAAATAGATGATTGTCTTTGCATTTATGTGGGAAAGATGACCACAGTAATTTTTTAAAATAAATTTAGGATATGGTGTACAAGGTCTACAGGGTCTTGCTATGTAGATCAGACTCATAGTGATTCTCCTGCTTTCAGCCTCCAAAACACTGGGATTACAGGTGCACGTGACTATGCCGTCTCAGTCACCCACTCAGCATCCCCCCCCCCGTGGCAAGACAAGCACTGCACTCTGGCAATCGAACCCAAGCTGCTGTGCTGTGACGAAGCAGTAGCTTTGGTCCGCTGAATTACCTGGCCAGCCCTCACAGTCATATTTTGAACCTAATGCTGAGTTTCCAAACAACAAGAAATTTTGTCACATGCTTGTATTTATGAACCGAATTTTTTTGTAAGCAAAAGCAATTTTGAACTGAGATACCACTATACGATGTTAAATAGAAGAGATGATAGTGGATATATTCCCCGTGACTTGGGGGGGGGAAGATTTTGTGTTCTACCATTTAGCATGATGTTGGCCATTGGTTTGCAATAAATAGGGTTTATCATACTCAGGCAAATCCCTTCTATATCTTTTTATAGGTTTGTTGTCTTAGAAAGGTATCGCATTTTGTTAAAAACCTTTTCTCTATTGTTATCATATGATTTTGAGCTTGCTTCTGATAATATGATGTATTACATTTTGGGCTTATGTATGTTGAAGTATCCTTGAATCTCTAAAATAAAACCTACTTGATCCTGATGTATTTTTTTTTGATAATATGCTTCATTCTACTTGATGATATGTTATTGGGGATTTTTGCATCTATGTTCATTATAGAGTCTGACTTACGGTTTTCTTTTTTAGTTGGATATTTACCTGGTTTGGGGATGGGGCTTTTATTGGCTTCCATAAGTGAATTTTGAATGCTTTTCTTTGAAGAGCTTGAGAAGTATCCTAAAAGATTTTGTTAAATTCAGCAGTAAATCCAGCAGGTTGTGGGCTTTATTTGGATGGCAGATTCTTTAGTTATGTGACAATTTTGCTGCTTACTTTTAAGTTGTTAAACAAACTTATATCTTCTTGAGTTAGTTTTGGTAGTTTGTATGTGCCAAGAAATCTGTTCTTTGCTGACCTGAGTGTGACTTCTATTCCATATTGCCTAAAGGTTTGCATATATAGAGAAAAAGAACACAAAAGAAAATAAAAATACAGCCATAACCTTGCATTCAGTGGTTCCCAACCCATCAGCACTTCTTGGACTGCTACCTCCAGATGCCACCTGATTTACCTGTCAAGATTTAGAGGATGCCTTCTTCTGCTTGCAGGTTGTCCTGATAAGCCAACTCCTCTTTGCCTTCAAATGGGAGAATCCTGAAGCAGGACTAAAAGGCCAACTCACTTAGACACAATTTTCATAGGGATTTAAGAACTCTCCCGGTATTTGGGGGGAGGATCTAGCAGCAGATTTGACCAGTTTCTTATATACTGGTTACAAGTGCACCTCATTACAATATGTAGATGACTTACTTGCTACTCTGCAGCACTGAATATTCAAACTATTGGCAGTGAACACAGGCCCTCCTCTATGACCTGCTGACTTCGGGATATAAAGCCTCCTGAAAGAAGGCTGAAATCTGGAGGGCAATGATATGATATCTGAGCTTTGACCTACCAAAAGAACTCAAGAAAAGAAATGATATGCTGCACTGAAAGACTTTCCAGTAAATAACACCCTAGGGAATTCTCAGGTCCTACTAGATTTTGCCAAAATGGATACTAACGTTTGCAGAAAAGGCCAAGCCCACTACAGTATGTAGAGAAAGGTAAAAGAAGAATGAACAGAGCTCAGTTGGACTCTAGGTAAAAGCCATACCCTTCCACCTTATAAAACAAGCACTGTCAATAGCCCCAGACCTTGGCATCCTTGATTTAGCCAGACCATCCAAACTGTTTGTAGATGAATAAAGACATGTGACATCAGGAGCCCTATCCCAGAAGGTTTGACATTGGGTGAGACCCATTGTGTACATGTCAAAAAACTTAGATGCTGTGCCCAAGGTTTGGACACTATTTTTAAGGATGTTAGCAACAATTCTCCTCCTTAAAGAAGCAGATGAACTAACCCTGAGACAGAATCTGATGGTCGAAGTGACACATGTTGTTTTTGATCTTCTCAACAGCCAGGAGGACATCATTAGCTCCCAAACAACTATATCACATTTATCAAAGGTTCCTGCTAAAATTTTCTAATAACTTTCAAGGTGATAAAACTATTAATTCCAGCCACTGATGTGACCACTGAGCTTGGAGGCCCAGACCATGACTGTCTAGTGCTGATTGAAGAGTTCTTCACAAGCAGACCCGACCTACAAATGGAGCCACTGACTGATGCTGAATACAACCTGTTCATGGATTTTAAAAAGCTCAGTCAATAATGTAACTCGTCACATGGAACATGCTCTCACTTTTGAAGAGATGTTTTTGGTGGGATCCACCAAGGGAGCCAAACTGTGGGCCCTATCACAAGCTCTCAACTAGACTAAAGAAATATTTATATTGACTCAACGTATGCCTTTATCACAGTACATGGACATGGGATGCTGTACATGGAACAAAGACTCCTCACAACAGAAGGAAACAAATCAAAAATAAAGATGAAATTATGCTACTTCTGATTGCACTCTTGAAGTCTAAGAAAGTTGCAACATTCACTGCAAGGAATATAAAAAAAAATGATGAAAGATTCTATCACCTTAGAAATCCACAAAGCAGACAAAGTGGAAAAGCTGGCCACTGAGAATTTTGCTTAGAAGGTAGATGAAGTGAGACAAAAATCTAGAAGCCGTACATGGGATTCCTCCTGAATCTGATTAATTCAACAGGGTAAATTTCTCTGCCACTCCAAGGAAGAAGGCACCTGAGCTCACCAGGAAAGAGCTCACCATGGACTAGATGGCTCCTGAGTTTTGCCCGGTGAATGAACCATCATCCCCCAAAGACTCATACACTCTTGGGTCAAATATCACCACAATATCACCCATGGAGAATGAACAGCCTTGAGCCAACTTTTAAGCAAATACTATCATATATTTAGGCTAACCTGAATCAGTGTATTTGTGTGCTATAAATTCTACACTTGCTCAAAGACCAAATATTCACAAAGCCCTGGACTTCAGCATTGAGGATTATCCCCCTTTGAAGATATACAAATAGAATTCACTAAAGGAAAGCCTTACAAAGGGTAAAGATACCTATTGGTGCTTATATGCACTTGCTCAGGCTGGTCTGAGGCATTCCCTATCCAAACTGAGAGGGCCGCAGAAGTCTGTGGGCTCCTTCCTTGAGAAATCATCCCTACATGTGTTCTACCCTTGACTATTGGCAGCAACCAAGGGCCTGTATTTATGGCAGAGATTATCAAAATCCTGGAAGAACATTAAAGATTAAATAGAAACTACATACAGCATACAGCCCACAAAGAAAACTTGAGAGAATGAACAGCTTTTAAATCAAGTTCTCACCAAATATCACCAAGAAATGCAGGTCCCATAGGTTGATTTACTCCAGTTGCCTTCCTCAAAGTAAGAAATTCAACCAGACCAACTAGGTATAAATCTTTTGAAATTATATATGGAAGTCCACCCCCTGTTATCAGAAATTTCCACAAAGACCTACACAAATTAAGAAACAATCCTATAATAACAGCTTGTGCAATTAGGAAAGACTTTCAACCAGCTACATAAAAATTTGGCTGAAATATTGGCCATACCTGTAGACACCTCTGCACACATACATAACCTAGGTGACATGATAGGGGTCAATCGTTGGAAATAGAAACCCTATAGTCCAGCTGGAAGAAGCCACACATGAGCACTCTACTATTATATCCTCTAAAGTTTCATAATTTCAGTTTTGGATCCACAACTCCAGAATCAAAAAAGTCCATTTACATGGTTGCTCAAGAGTCTACTTGCACCAGGCCACTTCTCCTAAAGCTCACTCTAAAGAGATGATGCACCTACAGCCCTGCTCTAGTCACTCAGGATGCTAACCAGTCTATGAATGGCTGAAGTTCAAGGACACTGCTCATGGGATTGCTCAATAACTAAATATAGTTCTCCTCTTGATTTTTGAGACTCTTCAAATTGCTTACTCCAGCACTTGCTTTCACTTCAGCCTATGAGTGTATTGATGCTGTGTTATCCTTCTTTGGTTGTTTTTCTCCCTACCGTCCTGCTAGATGTGACCTTTGTCTTAGCCCCGTGGACAGTTGCCCTGAGAGAAGAGAAAACAATCAGTAAGGTCCTTTCCTCATTCTCCATACAATCCTGTTGATTTTGCTTGCTACTTGAAACTGTCTTCCCAGGCAAAAAAAATCTAAAGCTACCATCCATGATTTTACACCTTCTCCTGCTGTTCCTAATCTCTCACAAGATTATTGGAGTATGAGATTTCCAGGTGTTGTGAACTTGGGAAGACCAAAAGATCATAAACAACTCCAAGTGATAGTCTTCCTGTCTTAAACTTTCATCCATGCGTCACTGACACATATGACTAGATAACCGGATGTGGTTGACTCTCATGGGTACAGGAATACACTTACAACCACAAATACATCTGTCCCTATTGACCCAATCCCATATCAGATCACATATGAGGTACCCAGACAAGATTTGCAGAGAAACTAAAATAAAGGGGGAAATACAAAAACACATATCTCCCATGTGACACACAAAATGATGTCCACATCTTGTCAGTTAAATGATCAGTGCACATCAGTTCCTATTACTCAATTAAGTTTCTGTTTCCCAGAAAAAGCTATACTTCTGCCTCTGGAAGAACATACATCCGAACAACAACTGCTCTGCTTCTTTACTCTGTACTACTGCAACCCCAGAAAAATCTTGCACCTTGAGCTTTAGGATCCTGATTTTTTGAGAGTGACCCTCGGCAGCTTCACTGGGTAATGAAGCTGATTCTTAGCTCTAAACCGTGGTGCCACTCAGTTCTTGCTCACAGCTTTGCTATTACACATTCAGTCAAGAGAAAAAATAGGGCTGGCCAGATAGCTCAGCAGACTAAAGTGCCTGCTTAGGCAGAGCACAGCGGTCGGGGTTTGATCCCTGCCGTGCCGTGGTGCGCCCGCCCCCAGGGTGTGCTCAGATGGCGATTGAGACTGATGAGTGCCTGGAATCCCAGCTGTCGGGAGGTTGAAAACAGGAGAATCACTACGAGTCCTATCTGTGTCGTCAGACCCTGCACCAGATACATTAAACAAAAGAGAGGCAAAAAAATAAGAATAATGGAGAGGAAAAGAAGATTCAGATTATTCTCAATCATAGACAATCTGATCCTCTTAATAGAAAAACAAAATTTTAACTGAAAACTTCTAGGATAAGTTACCAGAGTCATTAATGAAGAACGAATGATAAGAACTCAACACACAAATCAATGGTACGTCAATAACGAACTCACTGAAAAAGAAATTAAGAAAACCATTTGTAATAACATTAAGAAAGATCAAATAACCTAAAGAAGAAAGTGAAAGAACTCCATAATGATAACTATAGCACTCAAAAAAGGACATGGAAGAAGACATTTGAAAATGAAAAAATAGGATCTGTTAGTGGGTAGGCAGAACCAATATCGCTAACACGATCATACGTCCACAGCAGATATATACGTTCAAAGCAATCCCAGTCAAAATAGTACTCTTCACAAAGCTGGAGAAAGCAATCCTACAATGAAAATTACATCAGAAAAGAGACTAGTAAAAGCAGATCTGAATAACAAGCACTAAGCAGGAGCCATCACAATCCCAGAATTCAAATTATACTATGAAGTTACAGTGATTAAAAACTACATACCAGCAACACAAACACAAACATATGAATCACTGAAACAACCTCAGGCACATCAGCCATCAGACCGTGGCAAAGGGACCAAGAGCAAATACTAAAGGAAAGCTAGCCTCTTGAATTAATAGCGCTAGAAAAACTGGATATCCACATGCAAAATATTGTATCTATATCTGTATATCTCACAATTTATTAAACTAACATCAACATGAATCAAAGATTTAAATGTCAATAGAATTGCTGAATCAATTGGTTGATAAAATTCCAGCTTTATCGGTGACAGCAAAATTCTGAAAAAGAGCAAGTATCCATAATGGTGTAAATAACAAATTTTAGCGAGTCCTTATAATGACATATTACTCAGCAGTGCAAAAGAATGAAGAATAAATTACACACTCAAAGAATAATAATATAGTCAGACCTTAAGCATCTGTAAACTGCATGGAAGAAGCCAGAGACAAAGAAGCACATGATCCCATTAACATAAAATTCAGGATTAATTAATTAAAATTTCAGTAACAAAGAATCTGATCTATGGTGACACGAAGCAGATTGGTGGTTACCTGGACAAGAAATTCAGGGTAAATGGTGAAAGGAGAATATACAATGTTTTTAGGGCATGGGGACTTTGTTTTGATTATGGTGGTTATTATATGAGTATACAGAATTATGAATTCTCATTGAGTTTTACACTTGAAGTAAATATTTTATTGTATTTAAATTATTCTCCATTACATTTGATGCTATCATTTTTGACATATACTTCTAACGTTCATTGAAGTTCTTGTGCTAGCCAATGAAGGAAATATAAATTAATGTTGATACCAATAGTGGCAGCTATATATTCCCTTTAAAACCCAAGTTCCAAATCTGACCTAAGCTATTGTGTAAATAATATCTAATACATTCATCATAAATAAATCATTGGTTGGTATAACTATCATTAGTTTTTGTTCAAAACTCTAAGGCTTTGAAAGTTGAATTACACTAACTGGTCCAAGTTCATACAGGTATAGTACTAGAAGGACAAGCAGAGACTGACAGAATGGCTCATGTGCATTGACTGCTCAGCTGCATGCATGATTAAGAAAGCAGAGATTTGTTCCTGTTGACAATCATTTGTGGCTGAACACAGCAAGATCTTATCCCAAAAATGTGTTTCCATTTGATTATTTCAGCTCTTTGCTTGTTTTGCTTTCTGTATCATTTGATTCATTTCCAGTGAGCTTACGTTTTGGTTTGCTTCTTTTGTGATGATTTGTATATTTGATTTTCCACAATATCTTTATTTTCACCACTCACCTTTGATGCTTATTTATTGGAATACTTTGTATCCTCCACCTGGTAAGAATTGCCAAGAGAGCCCATGGGAGAGCTTTGTAAAAAATGAAGCCTCCTTTTTTCTCTATCTCTGCTCAGCCTCTCCCAGTGTGGCAGGTAGAATGCAGTGGGCAATGAGCCAGGCTGCTCACACATTCTGTTTAGAGAATGGAAACAGAAGTGATGTTCAGAGACACACTCTGAGCTTTTATACATTGAGAACATATGTGCAGGGAAAATGTCTCTCTGGCTGCATTATTTCAGAGTCCGGGTGTCTGAGGCAATGTGTGATGATACTGCAGTGAGGGTGCATGATTCCATGTGTATTGGGCTAGTGACAGCTGCAGTAATGCCTTTCCATCTGCAATAAAGGTCTTTCCTTAAGTTAACTAATGAGTCATGAGAAAGATGCTTCTGCATGGTTTTCTATTTGCTTCTTCCTTCAGTAAAAAATGAATTTCACATCTGCAAGACCATCTTTCCCAAATTCAACGTGTTTCAAAACCTGCATATCCTTATTAATATTCAAGGCTGTGATGGGGAATTGAGATTTAGCTTTGCCCTGCAAAGGTTAAGAGACTGTGGGTATTCACTTACCTTCTCTCAGCTTGAATTTCTCCAGTGGCAAATAAAGAAAGGAATACCAGAATTACAGGTTAGGGATGAAAATTCAAGGATACAATGTATTCAAAAATCATTTAGATGATCTTCAAAAGAAAAATGTAAGATAATTATTGCTCTTGGTAAACATCTTATTGTTTGAGCTCTTTTTCCTTAATAAATTTCTTTAAAATGTACTGCATAGGTAAATCTTCTGATGACTAGATTATAAAATTATAGAAGAATGTGCTATAAAAAAACAGAATCCAAATCTTTTTGTTTTCAAATGGGAAAGAGAGCCCCAAGGAAGGGAAGTACTTTTCAGGAATTCTATACTTACCTCAGCGGTCTAAGTGCCTGCCTGGCAAGTGCAAGGATTCAAGTTTGATCCCCAGTAATGCATGCTATGTTGGCCCTGGAACCTCAAGTGAACTGTACTGATCCTGAAACCATGTGTGGTGGCACATGCATGTAATCATAGTGCTTGGGAGGTTGTGACAGGAGGAATACTATGCATCTGAGGTATGCAATGAGACCCTGTATCCAATAAATAAATAAGAGATAAGATAGAACAGGGAATCTTTCAAGTACCATGACACCTGAAGACAACCAAACATTTACATCTTATGCCTGGGGGATGTTACCCACTGAAACAATGGACAATTAGACAACTTTCTACCTCTGATGTTCACTAAAATCTTCCCACCTCATGTCCCTTGCTTTCTTTTAAACCCTAGGAAAAAAGGTCCCTCCTCTTTGTTCCCTACAGATGGCATTTTTGTCCTCTCTCTGCCGGTGCAAAGGCACAGTAAATTCCATGCCATGGTGCCTTTACACAAGTCTGGTGGTCTCATCTGGTTTGGGGCCTTGCAGTACCTCGTGGAGGAAAGACAAGAAGTGGGATATATCAATGGGTAGTAGTTCACAGTGCTATTATCCAGGTAGTAATACACAGTACTATTGTATAGTTAGTCCTCTTCTGCTGGTAATAACTATCACTATTATTATCATTTTAGTCATTGTCATAGCAGCAATCATAGTAGCATTTTCCAGCCTTCATTGTTTATTTGTATACTGATTTAAATTATCATCTTTCTCTGTCACTACTAAACCATAAGTTAGAGAACGTAGGCCTTTTCCATCATAATCACTTGTTCCTGCAGTACTGAAACACTGTTTTGCATATAGGAAACATTCAATGAATACTTATGGGGAAAATTTTATCAAATAGATGACTTTGGTTTACTTTGGCAGTACTAGGCTACAAAGGTTTACAAATAACAGCTTACTATATCTGTGAATGGGCAGGATGGGGCTGCACTTCTGATACCTCATTGCTTGTTCCTCTTCCCCAGGTACACTCACAGGGAACCAATTAAAATTCCCATCTCTGGGCTGGGGATGTAGCTCAGTAGTATTAGCACCTTCCTGGCAAGTGAAAAGTCCAGAGTACAATCTCCAGTACAATAAATAAATAAATAAATAAATACCTCAAAATAATCCTAAAATCAGGATCATTTCCATAAGCTGGTGTCTTTTATCTTGTCTGCAGGAGTTTCATTCAGGAAAAATCAAGACTGAAAAGTTCTGCACTATCTTAATGCTCAGTAGAAGGTCCAACTCTTATCTACATTTAGTAGAGGTGTGAAAAGGGACACAGAAAGGTTAAGCAATGTATAGAAAGTTACACAGCCACACAATGATGGGAAGGGTTAAATGCAAATATTTCAATGCATGAGCAATTTCCACTTCTGAACTCCCCCTGTGTAAAGTGAATTTAATTGTTACCTCCCTTAAATGATGAGGTCAGTTACTGACAGTATTTCCCAAAGAAGAGCAAGCGTTCTTGATTTCCAGTCTGGTAATATTTGAGTCTCTGGGTTGGTAAATTTTGAAAAGCTTGATAGTCATTGACAATTTTCCCATTCTTACCTCTAGTCTTGCTCATAGCTTCCCCAAGTCAATGCCTTTGTCAAATGACTCGGAGTCAATACTACTGTGATATCAGCTAGGAAACATCTTTGTCAAGATTAATTCTGTGTCCCAATGTGGCTGGCACATCACAAAGACTCATTTCATGTGGAATGAAGGAAAAGTAATGGATCAATGGATGGATGGATGGATGGATGGATCAGTTAAAATAAAAAAAGACACTACAGCTTGGTTTGAACTACAGCCATACAACTTACTATTCTATTGCTTGTATGATCTTAGATAAATCAGTTACCATTTTGGGCTTCAATTTGCCACTTCACCAATAAAGATAATATAATTCTACTTTCTTTGCAGGCTTTTTGTATGGAACAAATGATATAATAATAGCAACCATTTATATAGCACTTACTATACAGTAGACATTCCTTTAGCACTTTATATATCTTATTTTATTTAACTGACACAAAAGTCTGGGGTCACTACCACTTATTAGCCCCAGAAAAATGCATGAAAACATGTTAAATTTTTTTCCAAGTTCACTCAGCTTATAATTGCAAGGAATGAGATTTCAACACTGTCATTTGTCTACAAAGTCCCTGTTTGCAATTCTCTGTCCACAAATATAATGTAGTTTTCAACTCTAAGGTACTACTCAAATAAAAGGACCTATTATCTTGTCTTTAAAATTGGACATATTTCCTCTGCTTTGGACATCCATTCTTTTCTTGACTATTCACAAATCTCTTTTGATTCTGTTCTTTTATGATCAATGGCCAGAATTTTGATTTTGAGAAAAGTAGGAGAACTCCTCCCCCATTACTAAACTTGCTTCTGTACCGTTAACTAAGTTACACCTTGTTGTCATATTTTTGCTCTTTCTAGCCTGGCTTGGGTTGCATATATCTAGGATTTTCAGAGCAAAAACTCAGAATTCCATCTGGTTGCTTATTACAAGATCCACATCCTAAATTCAGCCATCCCTCCAAATCCCACATAGCCCCAGGAGCAGTGCATTTAGGGCCTCATTGATTGAAACCAACCAGATGTTTGGAAATTCAGATGCTAACTCACACAGCCCCAAAGGAGCCTCTGAGATGCAAATTCCTAATGGTAGCTGGAAGAAAAGGGAGGACAGGGAAGGGCCTATAAAATGAGCAAACAATAAAAAGATGATTTTATGTGCCTCAGTTCAGCACTTGGTTGGTAGGTGAGCAAATTTGAATTGAATTTTAAATATTAGTAATCAATTAGTTCTCTCATTTCATAATGGTGCTGTCAGCTTTCAGTACAACAGAGATGGTGTTGCTTTTATTCTCTTGGGAACTGGAGAAAGAGAGATGCTTAACCATGAGTACAGGGGTCATTTGTAGCAGCTATAGATTTTGACGAAGAAGGACAGGATGCAAGAGATTCTTGGTGTTTTTCCTTTTATAACATTTTTGTTGAGAAGCAAATATCAGTGAGACAGTTTCACAACTGATTACTAGTACATTTTCAATAATTAATATATTGCATATTGTTGTCTTAATGGTTATTCATTGTACAAGATGCAGACCTGATATCCTGTCTCAAACACTATTATAACAAACTTCTTTATTCATTGAATTAAGAAAATGAAGCTGTATATCTATCCTATTTTGAGTATACAGATACAAAATGGTCATTCATTTGTATCTCCCTTTTTTGTGTAGTTTTGTCAGAGAAGGGTATTTCATTGTCATTTAAATACTGTAGGTACATGAATTCAGCAAAATATCCCAATATAGTCCAATAGTCTATAATAGTAGTGGGTTTTCCATAAGACTGTCAATGTCTGAAGTTGTTGACTTGAGCACTTTTCAGCTCATCATATTAATATGGATTTACTTTTTATACTTCATTTTCTTGGTGTTGAGGTGCAGATGTTAGTTCAAACCTGGCCAACTGTGTGATCCTGAGAAATCCTTGTTCTAAATCTCAGTGTTATCCTAGGCAACACATGGATTATACATCTCTCTTAGATGGGCTTTCTTTTAGTATAATACAGTCTCTTCCTCTCTTTTTATTTCTGTGGTTATATTTGAAAGCTTACATGAAGGATGCAAAAGGACGAAGGTAAAGAGGAAGGCAGTCATGGATAATATGGGTGAATCAAAGCTAGCACTTACTAACATCAGTCATTTTTGAAATGCTTCATTGTTGACTTACTGTGCTACTCTGACATTATTCCTCTCTCTTTATTTCCATAGTTATGTCATCTAGCTTTCTCAATTTTGTTGCATTCTTAGCACTTGGAAACCAAAGACTCAGACAGACCCAAGCCAAGTAGTGATTGCAGTATTTGTGAATGTCGTGCTTCCTGAGATTGTTAATTTCCTTAGCTATCCTAATCTTTGATTATTTCATTTACAAAGAAAAATAATAATAACATCTCACAAAGTGGATTGATGATTAAGAGGAACCATGTATATGTAAAGTGTTAATTTTAGAAGTCCCTATCATGCTCAAAAGATGGCTTTATTGTAGGATTATTATTGTTTTATATAGTATTGTTGTTAGTGTCATTTTCAAATAAAACATAATGTAGGTTTTGCTTTCTTAAATTTTATTTATTTATTTTTATTTTAGGGAAGGGTTTACAGGTGTTCAGGGTCTCACTACTAGATCAGACTTGTAGTGATCGACCTTTTTATAGCCTCCCAAGAGCTGGGATTATAGGCACATGCTACCACCACATTATCTCAGTTGTCATCTCAGCATACTCTGGGTGAGGGGCCAGTGTGGCAGACCTGGGGATTGAAGCCCCGGTCCCTATGCCTGCTTGAAGGTGCCTTAATGCACTGAGCTATTTGGCCTGCCCTCCTCATTTTTAATACTAAGTAACATGAAGCAGCATTCAATGAAGGACAGTTGTATAAGCATATTGAGGTGCAGATGTTAGATCAGCCATGCCTGTTCTCCTAGGCAATATCAAGTTTATATATCTATCTTACGTGTTATTTTAGTATAATACAATATCTTTATCTCTTTTTATCACCTACCAACAGTGTGAAATAATAGCACGTAGTATTTTTCAGGAGTTACCTTTCTGTGGATTGAGCCTCCGACATGTGGAACATTGAACAGCCAATCAACAGCAGCAGCCTAAGAGCTGGAATGCTTGAGCTACCTCTTGGCATCTCCAAGATAGACATATGATTTGAGAACCACAACTTATTTCTAGTTTCCCTATGTCCTCCACACAAATCCTGAGATCCAGTGTTTGAAAAACTTGGAGATCTCACTGTACGGTGCTATTTCCATCTTTCCAAACCTTTACCCATGCAGTCACCTTATCACTTTTTCTGTTACACTCAGGACACTGGCAAGGTAATAACTTCAGCTCCTCTGAGGACCACACTGCCTGCACCAATCCTGACCTGACCACAAAGCCTTTGGGCTGAGCCTCCAAGCAGGTCATGAACTCTCTGCTGAGGGCTCTCATTGCTTCAATTCCCCAATTAGGATCAGGTCCTGCCAGCTCTAGGTGACAGCTTCCAGATCTATGGGCCGCTATAGAATATGACTCTTAGCCGAGGTGTCCAGCTATCTTTGGCTACAGCAGAGCAGCAAAGTCACATGTGGAACTGCTTATGCATCAGTGCAGTAGGCACAGCAGGGTCCTGTTAGAGATCAACTCAAAATAGCAGGTCATGCCCAGAGTAAAACATTTGTTTTCAATGATTCAATACAGCTATTTCCTATCTAGAACAGTGTTTTTGAGATGACAGCTACCTTGCATCCATTCCCATTTTACACATTAGGTGTGACAGAAGAAAACATATATTACCTAAGTTTTAAAAATGTATTGCAATAGACTGCAGTCCCTCTCAAAATATTCTCCCCCATGACTGCAAATATGCATATTCCATCATTCTTGCCTCTTTCTGAAGCACTTCTGGAAGTCTTCTCTCACGAGTGCCTTTTCTTGTATTGTCCCAGATGCCTCCATGTCTTGATGGGGGCCAGGGAGATAGCTCAGTAGAATAATCACTTGCCTGGCAAGTGCAAGGGTCTGAGGTCATTCCCCAGTTCTGAAAAAAAAAAAATTCTTGAATTGACTCAAAATCATCCGGCCAAATAGCTCAGTGGATTAAAGTGCTTGCTTAGGCAGTTGCCACAGCCAGCATTTCTATCCCCAGCATGCCATGCCAGCTCCACCCAACCCCTGAGGTGTGCTGAGATGAACTGAGACTGGCCGTAGTGGCACACACCTGTAATCCCAGCTCTTTGGGAGGCTGAACACAAGAGGATCACTATAAGTCCGGTCTACATAGTGAGACCCTGTACACCCTTTAGACCCTTACTGAAAAATACAAAAAAAAAAAAAATGTTTACCTTTCATCCTGCTTTTGGGAAGAAGCCCAATCACGTGGTGGCAGATGTTGTGAATAATGTAGATGAGGAGGTACCACAATGTCTTTATGGGCCTGCCTTGCCCTTGGATGGCCCTCACACTAACATTAGGAAGTGAACACACCTCATAGGGCACTCAGGAAAAAGAACTTCCAGAGCTGGTTCCAAAAGTGGCAAGACCAACGGGATAAGTGTATTTTAAGTGAGGGGGATTATTTTAAGAGATAAATGGCAAAGTGTGTTTTACTGTCCTAATTTTTAAAAATTTAAACATGCACTACTTGTGAATACTGATCGTGACTTTTATGACCAAGATAACTTCAGAAATGAATGTGAAAGTTGAGGTCAGAATCTTACTCTATTGAACCTCCTATTCAACTCCCCTTTATTCCTTTCAGAGTGAAAGCTAAAATGGACATAAAACTGGAAACACCTTGAAAAGCACTGCAGCCTTCTGGATCCACTTTCTTTTGTGATGTTATGTGCCTTTGAAAAAGCTGGGGGTCAAAAGAACTGTTTGCTTCTAATTGTCTCAATAAATTGTAAAAGTGTTATTACATTGTAGTGATTAAGAACTGGTAAGAGTAGATGCAATAAGATAAGATCAAGGCCATGAAGCTTAATAGTCCTTAGCTTATTGTCACTTTTTTTTTAAGAGGGAATAATTCTACCCGGGACTCTAAGGAACCCAGATCCAACAGCACTTTTATATTTCCTGCTGTAAAATTGCTAGACTAGAGCAGCTGCCAGCTAAAGTGAGGATTACACAAGTAAACAATGGACTTTGGATCCCTATCCCAAAGCCAGCTGATCTGTGAGCCCAAAAGGTAAGAGAACTAGATTCCTGTGCAAAGAATTCTGATCTTCTGAGCAATCACTTTGCTCTAATGCCTTCTTTTCTTCTTTTTTATTCATCACCTTCCTTTCCTTTATTCTTTCTTCCTTTGGAGGATAGTTAAGAGAAAAATGTTGAAAAACAAAACTGTAATAATCAGTGAAATTTAGTGAATCAAAAACTCTATTTGATGACTGAAGTACAATATAATGATGAATAATATTGCAATAATAATATAATTAAGGTAAATAACACCTGCTGTATAGGAGATCTAGACTTGGCAGCTTACTGACATTATCTCACTTCATGCTGTCTTGCAAAGTGGTTGTTCCTGTTCCAGTGATAGAGTGGAAGGCTTGATTTTACAGAAGATCTTAAATTGTTTCCTCCATATAACATAGCTACGGGACAGCAGGACTCACTTACTAGCAGGAGTGGAGGATGTGCTTAATGATCCATTGGTTGATTTTCATAGTCCTAAAATACACATAAAAGCAAATTTTAGTGACAGCAAGGTACCACAATGTTCAAACAAGTTTTTAGGAAGTACAGACCCATGATCTAGCCAGATTTTGTCAAAGGCTATTTTTAACCTGTAATAGAAAATCTCCCTTCATTAACGTTAAAATGGATTAATGTTTGATACATTGTGCAAAAATCCTGTTTTCTCTCATACCCAAGTCAACATTGTACATTCTTCTATGTTTAGTACACTTTGCTAGCAGCACCGTGGTTGTGACAATCCAAAAAGAAGCAGGGTGGGAGAAAGGGTCCTGACATTATTAAATCTATGATCCAGATCTCCTTTTACACGTCAAGGGTCTCCAAAGGGCAGGGAGCTTTAATGAAGCACCCTTCCTAAACATCGCACTGTTTTATATCTAGAGATCTTAGAGAATATCAGCTGCAATGTGTAACAGTTATATAAAGCAAGGGATACTGACAACAAAAGAAACAACAGAGAAATAATCCACCTAGATGCAAATGCGTGGCTGTTCAAAGTCATTCAAAATTACTACTGCTTGGAGCACAACAGGCAGACTTGAGAAGTAGTTGTCCAACTTCTCAGGTCCTGTTTTATATTAGGGTGTACGTTGCTTCTCATGGCACCACACTCTTGTGAGCTTCATACAGAGTTGTCTTTGGAGAAAGCATAGAAAGAATAGCAGAATGAAAACAATGTCAGGAAAGGCCTAATACGGCTACTGGGCCAAATACTAAAATGCTAAGTATAAATCAAGATAATGATGCTGTAAAAAAGGCAATGATAGCACAAGACAAAACTGAAGTGTATTTTGAGGTCCTAAAATCTTTTCTAATCTGGGCAGCAGGACTCCATCTGAGGTCTTCTGGGCTTGGATGATCCTGCTAAGGTCTAGGTTGATCTGTCACCTCACTTATCAATCAGAATTATTTTTGCTTCCTCTCTAAAACTGTGTTCCTAAAAAGAAAAAAAACCTGCTCTTCCTCTCTAGGCAACCAACACCTGAAGTTTTCATAGTAAAATACTAAAGGTCATTGGGGCTTCTTCTATACAATTATCCTCCTTTGTCAAACTCTAGAATTTATGTGACCCAGAAATAGACATTGTTCATGTGTCTCAGGTAGTTAACCCAAACGTGAATTGCCATGTCTGTCTCCAGGAGGATCATCTCCTTGACCAAACTTTTCCCTTGAATATAATAACTTTCCCATTCTATAAGTCTGACTTTTCTTGAATCTAAGGTACTATGCTTTATATAAGACATTGTCTTTGAAAAAGTGCCAATATTGTACGTTATGCCCAAATTAGTGGCCTGGTTCCCCAGCCAAGACTACAGAAGGCTTTTAAGTAGAAGAGCTAAGGGGGAAGTGTGTGGCTTATGTAAAAGTAGCCAGAAAACTTGCTGCTGTTACACCAAAGAAATACAGTATATTTCATATTCTTCCCTTGATTAGCATTCTAATGGTTTCTGAGAGGCAGGTCTAACAGCTTGGAGAGAATATTACAGGAAATTGTGTAAATAATACAGATTTTTTTTCAGTGTGTCCAAATGTATAATTAAATGGATCATATTACAGCTCCTCAAACCCCATAAGCCCTACTGCCTAAAGAGAGAGCTTTTGAAATTTCATTCCAATACATGGTTACATGATACATTGCTTTTATGGCCTGCTGGGCAAATGACTAGTGGTTTGGAAAGGGGCTGAATGCATATTTATAGTGAAGAGTACAATGATGTTTGTAGGGCCAGTAAAATTGCACTAGCAAATAACATGAATTATACAAAAGCATCTCTTAATGTATCTGAACTTTTCTGATGCAGGATGTGCATCAATGAAATACACTTCGTCTCCTTAATGTTTGCAGGTATGCTTGCTTCCAATTCTATGCAATCAGATGTCAGAATTAACCAAATTTGAAGGAGAAATTCTATTTCTGAATTCCCTGTATTATAGTCAATGTATCCAGAATTCTCAGGGGATGTAATTTTCATTATCAATAAAATGTAGCTGACCTTGAACCCAAGTTTCTGTTCCTGCATCCAGCAGAAATCTCTAAAAAATGAAGACAAATAAGAAAGATTTTGGGGTATTCGAAGGTCATGATGAGAAGCAGCTAGATACGATGCTCCTCTGAAGAGTGGTGTAATGAGAGTCCAAAGCCCCACTGTTTTCCTTTCTGTGCCAGTTAGCTATGGAATTCGCATAAAGTTCTTCTCTGAGCCTCAGTTTCATAATGTGTAACCAGCAAATAATCATATATTTCCTTACACCTCACAGTTATACATAGTATATAATTGAGTGAGCTACTGTACTTGGATCATAATAGATGACAGCAGCCCACAGTTAGAAATTTGTAACGTATGTTTGTTTTATTCATTATTTTACTTAGCAAATATTTGGGATATGATAGGAGGACAAGAGCTGTGCCATGAAGGAGTGGTAAAACAACAAAAAGGTAGGCCCCTCTTTCAGAGAACACAGTTTGGTGGAAAATAAAAATAACTGAATGAAAACAGTGTTACAGTGGAAAGGGAAATAATGTCATGGGCCACATGCAGCAGTACACAATCCCAGCACTTCAGGAGGCTGAGGTAGGAGGACAAGTTCAAGTGCAGTCTCCGCAACTTAGCAATTGGCCAGACCCTGTCTAGCAAATAAGAAAATAGATTAGGATGTAGCTCCATGCAGAGACTCAGGGTTCAAGCAGCAGTATTTTCTCCTAGGAAAAGGCAAAAAGGAAAGGTTATCAGTAGTTGAGGTGACCTGTCTATGCCAGTCTTCTGTGTGGTGGTTGAAACTGAGATGAGGATTTGGTAAGGGAAGCTTCAGAGAATATATAACATATGGACAAGAACCAGGTTTCCAAGCTGAGACTGCACACATTGAAAAGCCTGAAGGAAGGAAAACTGCAGGCTTTCTTCAAGGGAGAAATTAGTGTCACAGGTAGGATGGTGGGAATGGTCCAACTACTGGAGGATCTACCAGCCTTGTAGAAGGCACATTCCCAGCTCCCTATGGCACAGGCATGGCTTCCAAATGCTCTGCTTGCTATCCTTTGGGATTTCTCCTAAGAAGCTAAGCTCTCTTCAGCTCTCCTTCTTTAAGCCTGTGAATAAGCAGCTGCCTCTCTTCATGGCAAGCAATATAACCCTTTCTAGGCAACAGAGAGAGAGAGAGAGAGAGAGAGAGAGAGAGAGACTCATCAGAGGTACTGAAGTTTCTGTTTCACACGCACTTGAAGTGTAATATGAGAAGTACTCCCACCTGGGAAAAAAGAGCCGCAATATCCATGCATTTTCTAGCTTAATCCTAGATTCTTTTAAAACTGAAAGTAGCTCCATTAATGAGTCTGGAAATCAGTGTAGTGGGGTTTGATCAGTATTACATTAGTTTTGCAGTGAGAGTTTTCAAGGGAAAATACATAATACAGGAAGCATATTTATAGGATTATTGTATAATATTCAAACAAAAATTCAAATGAAAAGGAGTGCAAAAGATCTGCCCATGCACTAAAGATGTAAAGAATCTAAATGAGAGCCTGGATCCCACATCACTGTCTTTTATGAGTTCAGATGAAGACCTAGACCTCATGACAATGTCCTCCATGAGTCCAACTGGAGACTTAGGGCCCATAACAATATCTCATGCAAGTCTGTACTAATTCTTTACTAGAAAGACCCAAACCTCAGTGATAGAAGCTAAAAAATTACCCAGTGGGATGAAGAATCTGTGCTAGCAGGCTAAGTCATCTTCACTGGAGCCCAGACACAACACTTAAAGGACCAGAGCTACCCCCCAACGAGAACCGCAGCCATCTGCAGCAACAGCTAGGTCCCAAGCTCCTCTGATGATGAGAACAGCCAAGTTCATATCCGGAAAACAAGCATGACAAGCTTGTCCAGGAGAATCAACAGCACCCCATCTTCCTCTCCAGGTCTCTTTTTATGCTGTTGGCAATAATACTCAAGTGTGCCTTCCACAACCAGAACGACATTGATTTAGTTCAGCTGCATATTACAAATTGACCACCAGTTGTCAATCCACCAAAGATGGGATGGGATGAGATGGGATGGGATGGGATGGGATGGGATGGGATGGGATGGCATAAAAATAGACTGCTTGGCTTTAAGAAATACTGCTTTAATTCAATTATAAGCATTTGTGCATTTCTGTGCACTAGGATGCAAGGTAAAATGAATTTGTTGTTGAGTTTCTATCCAGAACTTTGAAAGACCTCACTTTCACCGAAGAAGGATTTAGAGTTTAACCAACTCACATTTGTGAATTAAAATGTTAATAAATATACTGTGGATATGTTGCAAAATAAAATTAATGCTAGCATATGTTTCTTCTTAAATGTAATTATATTTTAAGAGCACACACACATAAACCCATATGATTATAATTGAAATTATACTGCAAGAAATATGTTTTCCCACAGCATAAATTACATGAGCCCCTGTGACACCGGTCACTGAAAGTGCCACGCAGTTGGATATCACAGGTTATATGACACATAATTTCAACACAATTGAACATGACTGTGTTTTTCGTTAATCAAAAATTTGCATCCTGAAGAAGAAAAAAAATTGCATCCTACAAAATGACCTAGATTCTGTTAACATTTTAAGCATTGTAAATGCTCTATGGCCATGTAATTTATTACTTTTTATTACAGCTTTTGGGGTTTAGCAGAGACATGGGTGAATATTGAATTGCTTCATGTTTAAGAGACATTTTAGAGACTTGGGTCATTATGCATCTTGTCTAAAGATGCCATGTCTCATTTTTCCAATGCAATAAAGTGCTCCATTCCAGTCACTTCCTCTGCTCCCATTCATCATGCCTTATGAGAAAAACAATCGCTAGTTTATAAGGAGAAAATCCAAAATCCACTGAAACATTTCTTTTACACTTTTTGATAAAGGTAGGGCCATATCACTGCAAAAATGAGTAGCCCTTTGCTTGCACACATCATTCTACCAAAATCACAACATGGTCCACACCAGAGTTGCTCCACACATCTGGACAAAATGGACTCTGCTTTTCAGATTCAAACCAGATTCTGAAGTTTACATTGAGAGTGAAAAAAATAGGAAATTTGGCTGTGGGCTTTCTTATCAGCCACATGCTTTCATGAAAAGCCTTGAAGGTTCAGAGTGATAGGGACACCTTGTCAAAGAGCCTATTTCCTTCTCTTAGCACTGGGAGGAGGCTATGTTCTACCATTTGGGAGCCAGAAATAGCAGAGATAGGACAGACAGCTCCAATATCCAACATCGCCTTTAGCCACTCTTCCATGATTTTACAGCTGGACAATGTCCAGAATACTCCAAGTATTCATTCCTTAGTCTTATTAATTAGAGAAAAAATAATACTTGGAGCAAAAGCCTCCAGTGATTTAAGATACTTCTATATCAGATTAACCTAGTCCTGTAGAAGAAAACAAAACTAAATATATCTTAACTCAGATTGATTTCTCGATGCATCACTCTTTAAAATAAATCTGCAACAGTTTGAAATGTGTGGGATCTGACAGAGCAAATACACAATCATCTTTTGTTAGAGGTAAGAAGCTTAGACACCGAGTGAGGTGTGACTTAGAAATTATCTCAAGGTTTTGACATTTCCATTTCTGTGTCTCTTGGATTTCATTAGAGTGGTTTTGGGTTCTGATACAGATATTTCATGCAATCTATTTCCTAAAGAGCCCAACTCCTCTTGAAAGGAATGAAGAAGGTGGTTGGGGAAAGCAACAAGTAGAAGGTGTCCACATCTAACAGAAGGTGTATCACCATGAAGACCAAGAAGAAGACTGAAATGATCCAGATGAATTTCATAACAATATAAATTTTAAAAAGTTTTCAAGATTTTTTTCATTGTTTGGCCTGCTTTGAAGAAAATCTCAGGTAAGAAGAAAAGCAAAGACTAAGAGGAGACTAAACAGGGTGACAATAGAAAATGCAATTAGAAAGACTAAATCTTGATTCCATTTAGAGTCATAGGTCCACTTTTGCAAGAGTAAAGTATAGGCCTGTATTTATCAGACTCTAGCAGGAAGGCCAGGGATGTCATTTGTGGCCCTCCTGTGGCCCCACAGTGATGAGGAGAAATTCAGAAGAAGAGCTAGCAGTAGTGTGTTTCCCAAATATCTTTATAACCAAAAGAACTGTCATCTTCTTCAGGAGTCAAACTCTCTTAAACATAATACACCTAAAAACTCCACAATTCTGTTCTGTAGTGTCATAAGTACCACAATTTTCCAAAAAGAAATAATTTAAATCATCTGCTCCATCCTATGAGCAAATCTTTCAATATGCTGCTCAAGGGTCATGCTCTGAAGCTTCTCTCCCTTTCCCCAAAATTTATGTCTTGAAAGCTTAACTTTGGGACATGATTATGTTCTGAGGTTAGAGCCATCACAAGTGGAATCAGCGTCCTTCTGTGAGAGAGAGAGCAAGAGAGCAAGAGCGAGAGTGAGAGGAGAGACCACAAGGCGCTCCATCACCCCTTCCGGCATGAGAAGACGCAGCAAGAAAGTGCTCACCATAACCAAAGTGCATCAACTTTGGTAAATCTAGTTGGATCTTGACCTTGGACTTTCCAGCCTCTGGAATGACATGGCGCCTCCAAAGACAGAGCTGCACCGTGAAAATAGATCCTCTATTGCTGCGCTCCCTGGAACTGACTGCCCAGATGGCGGATCGTACTTCATCTTCCTGATACAGAGAAAATACTGCTTTCTGTTAAACTCTTTCCCTCTAGTGATTCCTGGTGTGCTAAGACTCCAGTCAAACTCCACAAAATTGGCAAATAAATTCTAAGTGTGGTTTCTTATTTCCATGCTTATTACAGTGGAATCGACAAATTCGGCAGAGAATATTTAAATAGATGAGACCTCTGAATGACAGAAAAATTAGCCATCTGTTTACATTTTTTTTTATTTTTTTAATATTTATTTATTTATGTGTGTATGTGTGTGTGTGGCCAGCTCAGCCCACCAGGAGGCAGGGCTGGCTGGCATGTGGTGCTGGGGG